>CAEFZX010019010.1:0-20399 GCA_903066825.1 Alfaro cultratus | reverse complement strand
CACAGCAGTTCTCTCCAGAAGCTCCAGAGTTTCCACATCGACCCTGAAGATGAGTCCCTCCACCAGCCTCCTGCTGCTGCTCGGCCTCTCAGGCTCTTCCTCTAGAGGAGGGAGGAGAGAAAGAAGGAGGAGAAGTAACTGCGGCCAGTTACTTCATGTTAGCAAACTGGGGCTGTCCCACTGGGACGTCTCAAGGATCAACATGCTAGAATTGAATACTTTGAAATTGAAAATCCTAATAAACTAAGTGCAAAGATTTATGCTTTTGTGTTTCAGTTTATTCCTTACTGCTTAAAGCACAATGATGGCTGCAACGGCTCCGATGAGTCAGCAACTAAACCTTAAATGAAAAAGTTTGAAAGAAGAGGGTTTCTAAAGATCGGAAGATGAAAATCCACGAGGAGCAAATGACCACACATTGTTTTGCTATGCTAAATAAACCAGCATTGATGCATTATGCTTAAAGAAAAGCTCATGCCAAAGGCATTTTGTAAAAACTAAACTCACAATCAACCACTTGGCTCAAGTTCTACTAAAATAAGTTAAACTTACCTCTGTGTTTGAGTATTTACGTTTGGAAACATTGGAAAGAGAACAGTACTACCAACAAATTAGATTTTTCCAAACAAGCGATCATCTCTCACCTTTCCTCGCTGTTTCCATCGAACGACTTACTGCAGCTGAAGCGTTTTGCTGGTCCCACACCAGCCAGTTTTCCAAAAAAGAAGTCAAGTCCATCATAAATTAGCCACTTATTTAATATGACAAAAGACATTGATTTAAGATGCAGCTAGCATCTAGCATGTAGCGTAGCTAGCATGATTCCATGTTAGCAAACCAGGTATGTTTCTTCTACCTGAAGGGATGAAACACAGATCTGTGGGTGACATCACATCCAGACTGATTGTTTTTTCTATTTGCAATTGGGAAACTGAGAGATTTACTAACTGCTGAACTCAGTGCACAAGCTAACTGCTAATAGCACAAAATCACATTTTTAGACACATAGGACTTCGTGGGTTGAGTTTCCGAGACCTCAGACTTCCTAGGATACAACTCTGAACCTCACCGTGTGCTTCAGTCCATTCTTTCAGTTGGATCGCCAAAATTTTGACAAAGAGCAGATACTGAAAATGTGTGATCAATGTACACACATCATGAGGAATAAATCGTTTTATTTAGTAAAGGCTGGGCTTATTGTAAAAATACATGGTACTTTATTTTGCTTCTATTGGTTTTGGAAATGCAACGTAGGATTCGCTGTGTCATAGTTAACTTTGCTAAAGTGTTTAATAAATTCAAAATCAAAAATGCTTTATTAAACACAAAAGGAAATAAAATGTTACTGTAACATATTACCCCAGGTTCTTCAAATTGTTGTGGTAGATGGTGATGACTGCAGGTCACAGCAGAACTTAAGAAGCCTCAGACTGAACAACTCTGTTGTTGTAAAGCAGTGTCGTGAAGTGGGTTGTCCGTTGTTGGGTGGGCTTTCTTTCTTTTTACCTGAACCAGGCAAGATGTCTTCCCCATCAATAAAACCTTCTGTAGGGTCAGGCTAAGGTTGGGTAGATCCTGCAGAGCCCCACAGAGCTGCTCCACACAGGCCTTCAGAACTCTGGAGCTGACACCATCCGGACCTGCAGACTGGCTCCAGTTCAGGCTTTCCACCTGAATCTTTACCTGACTTCTAGGGAACAGTAGCATCTTCTGATTTGGCTGAAGGAAAACGTGGAAGTAGACGGGTATATGGCTCAGTTGGAAGATAAAACATCTTCGATGTGACAGGGAAGCTGTGAGTTAAAGGAGGGTTGGATGTCTGTTTGGATGTGGGAGGAGAGAAGGATGAAGAGCTTGTTCCTGAACTGAACCTATTGAAAGAATGTGTTCGGTTCATTTGCTCTGTCCAGGCTTCCAAATATCTGATCCTCCTTTGGCTTGAAGCTTTGATCATCTTCATCTCTGTTCACTCTCTGATGTTGCTCCTCTGTTGTTTGCGCTCCATCTTCTTTCCGTGCTTCTCCTTGCTCTCTCTAATTTTGGCTTTGAGTTGATTCTGTATACTCCTCAATAACTCCCTGTCTCGTTCCCTGAATACTTGTTTTCTTGTCTAGCAGTACCTTTAAGTCACTGATGATCCAGTTTGTTATTAAGGAAACGCCTCCTAAAAAGGAGAAGGATCTAAAAAGAAGAAGTTTACATAGTCATAGAGCAATCTACTCGGTACCCTCAAAATAATCCTACAAGACTTCCTGAGACGCCTTTCTCACAGCTCCATTATTTACAGGTTGCTTCTGAACAAGGCATTTGTATTCAGAGGGGATAAAAAATAAGATTAATCAAATTTTCCAAGAGGAGGTCTTGCTTTGGAAATGCATAAATCCTTGACACTTGCAGAAAACAATTACATTATAAAACATTTTGTTTCCTTTGGTAGAGCAGCTTCCAAACTGTTGAAACATTAGCAGAGTCGCAGAGAGCGAGGCATGATTAAAAATCACCATATACTGCCTCAGGCTGTCTGTAGGTTAGAAACAGCTGAACTGATGACATTACATCCATCGTCTGTAACAGCTGAATGTTAGCGGCTGCCAAAATATCACCGGTGAACTCTCTTGGTAATAACAAGGATGGAAACTTAGTGTTCAATATCTGGGCTGCAGAGACGACACTTCACAGTAACGTGTCCAGAAAAACAGCATCTGCTAATCCACGTCCTTTTCTTTTTCTCCTTTCTTATAAACTTTTTTGTTTTAAATTACATTCACATCTGGGTCTCGCAAAAACAAAATCTGAGAGACTCTGCAACATTGTTGGGGAGGCTAATTCAGAACAAAAGCAGAGACAGCCAGGAGGCTTTTGTAAGAAGACTGAGCTCACTTACTGAGATTGTTTTGTATCCCCTGTCAGTCAGAGCTGCTGGCGGCTCACTGCCTCAGGCTCTTATGGATGGAGGACTTTGATGTCGGCCTGCTGCAGGACGACACAGTCGTCCCACAGGCTCTGGGCAGCAGCACAGCCAGCACACACTACGGCTGTAATTTGCCCGGACCCAGAGACGACTCGTGGAATATTTGACGCTGTGGGTTTGAGACGGCGGTGGGGGAACGAAGAGGATCCACACGACCAGAACCAAGCTCATTACTACACGCAACTAATGAGCGATGAGTGGATAAAAGGTGAAAGAAAAAACATTTCTGGCAAAATATCCAAGTTGAATGGCTGATTGGCAGCAGCAACTGATTGTTTGAACCAAATTGATTTTACAGATTTGAATTTCCAATTTCCAGAGAACCTGTGGTATGAGTGAGCTCCTCCGTTGTTGCTCAGTGTCTTCCATGCTTACAAGTCAGTAATTTGTAGAAGTTTATGTTGCAAAGAGCCTAAAAAATGGAACATAACCACAGATTCTTGTTTGAAGAGTAAAAATGACAAAACAAATAGATGGTACAGGCAAGCTAAAGACATATTTAACTATGAAGAAGCTATACTCATGATCTAAAATACTTATTTAGTGTGCGATGGGCAGCTGCTATGGGCACCAACTCAAAAACCAAAAAAACCCACATAAAATTTTAACATGTTTATCAATGCTATTGTGAAAAAATATTTCTCCCCCTTCAGATGTTCTGTTTCTTCACATTCATGTCTCACATCACCAGATATCTCTAAATATTATCAAAAGATAACCTGAGTAAATTCGAAGTGCAGTTTTCAAATGATGTACGTTTTTAGAGGGAAGAAGCTATGCAAGCTGTCCCTCTGTGAAATGTAATTTCTCCCACTTTTAAATCAAGAATTATTGCAATTAGCATAACTGTTATGGCATTATTTCACTAGCTGGATCCAGGAGTTAGAATCATGAAATCTTTTACATGACAACTGTCTGACAACATGAAGTAGGCCAAAAAAAAACCATCTCAAAAAGCAACACAAAAATCTGGAGTTGACTTTGGTTTAGGAACAGAGTCACCTGTGACAGTGACGGAGGTAAAAAGTGGTTTTCCTATCGACGTTTCTCCATATTCCTTGACATTTGCAGCTTGCAGAGTAGCAAGCAGTTCCCTTAAACCGAACTGTATCAGTAGTTTACAGTTTGGTTCAAGTATTTTGCTCTGTGCTATCTACATTTTCCATGACTGAAATATTCATTTTGAAGTATTTTAGTTTTTTGCCACCTGCCTGGATAAGATGGCAAAGCAAAGCAAAGCAAAGTGTAGATCTAATTCAAACCAGATCACACCTGGTGTCTGTGCTTTGATAATCTAGTCTGAGGTTTTTATTTGTTTGAGAATGCTGGGGGTCAGATGACCCTTATATTGAAGTTGTTAAGGATCCTAATTACTCAGTTTTTTCCTCAAAGCACAAAATTGACATCTCTGTGTGAGTCGCGGTCTCTGTTCTCTGTAAGGTGAACCGTCCATCGTCCATCAACTCTGACCTGCTTTTCCGTCCCTTTTGAAGGAAAACAGAATGACGCTTTCCCCGCCATCGTTCACATGGCTTCCTCTTACAGCTGTGCCACTGAGTTTAATAATGGCTGCCAAACAGAGACCATTTTTTCCTCTCAACTCATGGTGTGTTAAATGAGAGAAACAGGGGTCAAAAGGTCACGCTTTTTTCTGTCAATGAGGCGCTTTGGTGTCATCAAAACTTATATGAGATATCTAACAAAGACACCCAGAATTTTCCAACTTTATCTTCTTTTCGGGAGCCGGCTTGCATTAAAGCTGGTCAGGTTTACATCAACGCCTCATTTTAATCAAGTTTTAAGCTTAACATTAAAATAAACACATGAATGGTTTGGCAGTCGCTTGCAAGAGGTCAGCAGCAATAATGATGATGGTAATAGCTCTTATTATCCACACAATTATGCTATAATTACATATCTCTTGTGATGAGTGGCGATATTACGGAAGAGGAATACATGATTGGACAGCTGCGATCCGCTCGGCTGAACTGCGTCGCAAAATTCGTACATGCATTTGAGTTGGAATTATGTGAATTTGAATGTGCATTGTAGTTTTTTGATACGTAAGCTACATGACCTTGCTAGTGTTCATAAAAGCGACAAAGAGCAAGTCTGAAAGGGTTGAGAGAAACTGAGCACCAAGCTTATCAGCCAGCAATGTGAAAACCACCAACTGCTGTTTGTTCAATCAAGTTCTGTAGTTTTTACTCATTTCACTTGGTTTGTACTGAGTAGGAACGAGTCAGTTACCAGGATCAGGATATAACGAGAATTTAAAATGTGAAAAATGCTACACTTTTCAGTCCTACCTACAGCTTATTATCCTGACAGCACCATGCATTTAATGCACTAGAGAATGAGTCATTTCTCCTAAAAGGTGACAGAATGTGATGTCTTTTGTGGCTGTTTGGGTTTTTTTTTTTTTGGTTTTTTTTGATGATTGCTGCAAACAACTTTCCCTCTGGCACAAGAATAAAACTGAAACTTGAATGATGTTTGGTCACTTATACTTTTTCCAGCATCTCAGGAGTTTACTTTGTCTGCAAAGAATATAAAGTGACGCAGCATGTCCCTCCCCCAGGTTTTACTGAGCACTGCCGGTCATCTGGATGAAAGAAGGCTACTACATGTTTCTTTTGCTAAGGGCAGTAATCCCAGGCCCCAACTATTTGGGGGATGCCAAAGATTTTTTTTTTTCAAACAATGTGTGTTTTTCAAGCATTTTATTTTATATAAAACTGTATTAGGTAAATACATACCATGCAATATTAAAGTAATTGAAAATAGTGAAGTTATAGTAGATTTACTTTGGACACAACCTGTAGCTACTGACCAGGGAAGGTATTAAACTACAATTACTACGCATCAATTCATACCTGCTCATACACAGGACAACTTATTAATTTAGTAATTTGTATTAGTGAAATAATTGTTCTGTAGTTACACGACACCAAATAAGGGCCCCACATCCTTGTAAATCCGGCTCTGTCTATGTCACTTTACCATTTTACACCCACATGGTTGCACCATAATGTGAATGTTTGGTCTGAAGCAGTTTTACTAAGTTTGGGGATAAAACGGTCTTATCATGATCAATTTTACTTATTTATTTATTTCAAACAGGCAAAAAGTAACAAGAAAAAAAAAATTAAAACAAATTTAATTTCTCTTTGGGGTCAGTAAAAGTGAATGTGAATTTTCATCTCCCTTTTCAGACATAAATACCAAATAAGTGGTGTATTTGTGTTGCACCTACACTTAGGGATATGCAAGTACTACTGCATCTGAAAACTTTGTATTGCTTTTAGTTGGAGGTGAAACGATTAGATTATCTTATACCTCTTTGTATTGAATCTTTGTGGAAACACTGGTGTTTTTTACTCCATATGATTTAAGTATTCGGGTAAAAACTAATGTGCATTCAGTCTCTGTACAGTTTCCTCTGCAGCGCTCCTCTCGGCTGAATCTTCTCCCACCTTATAGAACATCACAGCAAGTCTACAGAGACCAATCAGCCGCTGGTTGTGCGGCTCATTGTAACGCCTGTGCCACATCACATTAGTCCCCATGTGTGAACCATGATTTCACTTGGCAATTCGGAGGCGTCTCGCTGCCTATACATATTCATGCCGAGCCTATAAGTGGCAGATTGAGATGTCCTTCCGGTGTCCGTGACAGCAGGTTATTAATATTGAACACCTAAGTCAACATTATAACTAGACGAAGCGACACGCAGGTCACAGTGTGACACACGCTGTCTTCCAGGAAGTTGGACAAATTTACAGCAATTTTTTGGGGGAAGTTTTGAGGAATTAATTTATGAATATACTGTGATTTATGTAAATTGTTGGTGATTTTACTTGTTTTTCTTTTTCTAAAAAGAAAAAAGAAGTTGTTACCAAGCAAAACCTTGAAACACCTGAGCCACTTCCTCGGAGTGCGAGGGTCCTCCTCCAGGAACCCGGAGGTCCGCCTCGTCTGCCGCGCTTGACGGGACGCAGGCTGCAGGCGTCTCGTCACGGCTGCTGAGAAGGGGTCGCCGGGGTCCTCCCGCTTGTGGCGACGCCCAAGGGCCGTCGGCTCAGCGGGGATCCCGGGGTGCGGGCGAGGTCTTGCGCAGAGCTGCGCTTCGCTTCATGAAAGCCTAATGAAGAGTTGGAGGGAGGAAGGGGAGCGTTTGGGGGGAGGAAGAGGAGGTGGGTTTCTGAAAGTGAGCCGCTAGACGCCCACAATCCTGAAACACAGGAGAAACGAGAAATGGCAAGCAGGAAGCACTTTCAGAGAAACGTACAGCTCTGATGCATGCATTTATTGCTACTGGAACCAGAAGGACACAACGTGTTTATGAGTATTACTGATAATAAATAAGGTGCTGCAGCACAGGATTGAAGGATAAAACAAAGAGTGACAGAAACCGTAAATTGAACGCAGGCACTTTTCTTTGCATGCAAAACATTCATATTGACACAATTAAATAAACTTAGTGATTACATTTTTGCATTAAAAGTGAAGATTTACTACATAACTGCTACCTTCTATATAAAAACTATGATTTAGAAAATGACTTATTCTTTTCTAAAACACAAAGACATTCGCATCCGTCCAAAAGTTGCATAGTTTTGTGTTTTTCTTCCCAGATGGAGAAAAAAAACAACTTACAAGTGTCGTAATGCACCAACAATCAAGCATACAGCAGTCACTAACTGATCAATATTTAAAAGTAAAACTGTACAAACGGTAAAACACCTACATTCACAACAGATATGACCATAAGCTGCTCGGGAAATGCACAAACGGGCGCATTCATTAATTCGACTTTCTTTGGTTGAGAAGCGCCGGATGATTTGAGCTGGGGAGATTCTTGAACAACCTGTGACCAAAACGAAAGGTGAGCCCCCCCTTTTATTTTTATTTTCTCAGATGGAGACACAACCCTCCGTATGGTGGATTTCTGCACGACGACGCCCGGCAACGGCAGCATCAGGACCGCCATGGGAAATGACCTCCTTCTTCTACAGGATCTTCTTCTTCCGACTAGCTTTCACCTCGCAGTACTGAACCTGCAGGAAGTCGGAACATAAATTATCTTTAGTTACGTGTTAAATGAACAAAACAAGCAAAAAAAAACAAAAAAAACCGCCAAAGACGTGAGCAAATAGATTCAAAGCGGTAATGACTTCAAAGCGGTCCTCCTGAGTTCAGCCGTAACCTAAGGGGAAATATTACCAAAGCAGGGAAAGTATTCATCATTTCCATGAATGCTAATTAAAAACACGAAGCTTCTTTCTTCTTAAAACTGAGTAGCACAATACATACATTTCTTACTCAGCAACGCAGGGCGATATAAAAGCAGTCTGATGTTATTGCAAAAAATGTAAGCAAGCTCGCTCAATGAGGAACGGCTTTGCTAATGAGTGGGACACCCATCACGGTTGTATGCGCACACAATGACACTGGAGCATCTCTGCTTCTGAGAGTGTCTCTTTCACTCAACTATGTGACCCAAGGGCAGCAAAGAAGGAGACAAATGGAGTTTAAAAGCTTAGAGGGAAGGAGCGAGAAAAAAGTAGAAAGCAGAGAGGATAAAAGTCCAGAAATAAATAAAAAAATAGCAGCCTGCATGTTTCTTGTGAGCAGTAAATGAATAAAAAGTGGTAATATTGCTTTCGCACGGCTAACCGGGACCTTGAGTCGCTCACAGCTAACTCGCGCGGCTAAAAGAGCGAGCGGGGTTTACAGCAGAAGACCGCCACCAGGGATGTATCACGACCAAAACACGGGTGAAATTACACAGGGCCGCATAATTACACAGAAACAGAGCTAATTATACAGACAAGAGGGGGAAAGGAAAAGCCTGGGAGTCGTCGTGCTTGGAGGCAGAGCCGGCAGCCTCTGGGATTTCAGGCTTCCTGGCTGGCTGATCCCGCCGAGCTTACCTTCTGCACATCTGAAGGCACCCTCGACAGGAAATCAAGCAGCTCATTGTTGTCGATGCAGTACGGGTTCCGCAGCTTCTTGGTGAATTTATGGATACCTAAAACAAAAAGTCACACCAGCATATCATTAGGACTAGTCTCTGGTGGCTGCAAGCTTTGTTTCCACACAAACAGAAAACGCTCGGAGGAGAGGCTGTCCAAGAACTGCTGCTCTCAGTGCCGCATGAACACTTTTTTATTTTTTTTTACTGGGGATGCGCTCGCTTTAGAATGGCAAGATCTCCAAAGTTTCAGACAATAAAAAAAAACAAAACAAAGTATTTATTCTTTTGAGTCGTAAAAGTGATAAGAGAATTCATTTAATTCGTCTCTCCAGTTTAAAGTGAGAATGTTCACCAAAAATACCAACAACTTTTAAGGTTTTTACAGTTTTCAGGTTATAATCACAAACTCAACGCATTTTCTTTGGGTTCAACAACAGAATACTGCATTCTTATATAGAACAGGAAGCAAATCAAAAACAAAAATCTGAAAACTGTTGCTTTCATTTGTTTTATACTCTGCATAACCAGCATTCACTGCAACTACAGCTCAAGATTCTTAGGGCTGGACTTTGACTGGGCCATTCTAAACCCTGCATAGGCTTCAGTCCTGGCTCTGGTTGTATGTCTGTCCAGTGTTAATCATAATAACATACACTGAAGTTTGTGGTTGGAAAATGATAAAATGGGAAAAAGTTTAAGGGATATGAATACTTCTGTAAAGCCATGGGTAGACGTTCTGCAAAGTGAGAGGAAAAGCCATGATAAAGATGCATCAACACATCTGAAACTTACCCCATAACAGGATTATATAGCGAAGAGGGATGAAGTATGTGATGACTGCAGCAGTGATGAAGATCACGAGAGCCAGGCCAGACAGGAACGGTACTGACCAGTTAAACGTGCTGAAAGTTGAAGTTAAAATGATTTTTAGAATGAAAAGTCCTACAGAAAATTCACAGCAGTGTTGCGATTTATGACGGATCTGAGAACTTCTTACTTTTTAATCCGCTCTCCCAGGCAGGCGACCTCATCCAGCAGGTTCTGGACTGTGATGATGATGTCTTGGACCATGTGGATTTTATCCAGCAGCCCCTTCCTCTCCGACTCCTGTGGTAGAAAACGACACCATGCTTAAAAAAGGTCAAGAAATAACACTGTAATAAAAACTGAACAAAGAGCTAACATTCAAAGCAGAATTTACAAAATTTTGAGTAAAAAATGAGCAGGAAGACATCACATAAGCTGCTTCTCTCATATTACAGTTTGAGAAAATAAATACAGATTTCCATTCTTACAAAAACAACCTAAAGTAAAATAGCCTAAAACATATTTTCTACCACAAATATTCATCCACTAGTTCATAACAGGTTCATTATCTATAACAGTCATCACAAACAACATTTTTAGCAATATTTTTAAGCCATTCACAAAGGAAATTTATTATTTTCATCTGTAAAAATTAAGAAATTGAAGTTTTTTTTGACTAAAAAGTTTAGGTCCCAACTCTGAGCCTTGTGGAACGCCACATTTAATAATTTCTTTAATATTGGAGTTAAACTGTTTTTGTTTTCCAAATAAGCACTCATGAACAGCACCTTCAAGAATAAGGCTAGAATATCAAAATGATTAACAAAAATGATTAACAAAGCCTCTCAAATGATTCGCTGCACTGCCTTCTTTCTAATCTTCTGTAGCCTCTTCAAAACATTTGAGTACCAAAAGTAATAGAAATTAAAGCGGAATACATTCAGAGCCAAACAATGCGTTTAAATCTGAACCAAGAATGAAACTGATGTAAAAGTATTTTTCATGCCTCAATTTAAATGTTGATGCAAACTGAACTGCTTGCAAAGTCTAAAATAATGCAATTAAAGCAATATTTGTTATAAATGAAGATGATTTATTTAAGTGTTGGCTTTCAGGGTGATATTTGATCCGTGCGAGTAGGTTTGAAGGTGTAACCTCTCCAGAGCGGAGGAGGAAACTGAATTACGAAAAGAGATGAGGTATTGTCGAGAAGCCACTCCACACTCCGAAGAACAGCTTCAAAGTAAACAGAAGAGACGAGGCTCTTGGAAGATCTTTGTTCGGAGAGACGCACTTCGGACCGAAACATGTCCACGTCAAAAGCAGCGAGACTAACAGATGGTTAAACATCTAAAGAAAGGACATGGGCCGACGCGGGAAGGATGTTCTCTAGAAACCACAAGTTAAGACAAACGGCGCTTTGCCTCAGCAAAATATCCGTCAGCGCACTGAAACGCCTGCGCCGCTTCAGGGTCGGGTTCCCAGTGGAATCCTGATGAGAACCGCCATGAATCAGAGCAACGCAGGCCATTCACGGCGTCAACAATAAACCGCTGTCACTCTGAAGACATATTCCACCGCCTAAAAGCATTTCAGCACAGTCAACACTAACTTTCAGAAAGAGCTCTATAGAGGCATGTCTAAGTGCTGTCATTAGTTCTATATTGATGGTATTATGTAGTTTGTTAAGCTCAGGGACTTTCCCAAATGCAGCAGACCTTTTCCCCCGCCCCTCCATTTCCATATGAATGTGTTGTGACAAGTGGAAACAGGTTGGTGAGATCTTCATTAGGCCTAAACGTCTTTTGGTTTCAAAAGGAGTACAACTGGTGGTTGGCAGGAATCAAAACGCCGCGGAAGATTTAGTGCCGAATAAAAGGCTTAGCAACACACAGCCATAGATCAGAGAGGGAGATACCTCTGTCAACATGGAGGTGGGGGGAGAAAATCATAATTCTTTTCTATTCATACACATGTCGATGTTGAGCTGCTAAAAATACACCCAACTCAAAAGGCACGATACCTTTTCATCATCCTCATCCTCATCCGCCAAATCTATGCTGTCCTGGAAGAAAGAACAAACACTGAAAGGTGAGATTCAAAGGATTCATAGATCAGGATAAAAAATAAATAAATAAATAAAATCAACTAACATGGTGTTGGTGTAACACTGGAAGCTTGGACTAACTCCTGCAGCTGAGCGCTGACCCTGAGATTAGCCCCCTGAAACGCTCGGCCCTGCGGGGTCACCGGCCGACGGGACGCGCCGGCTTTTTCTCAGGCTCAGCCACGCATACCGGAATATATTAACAACCTATAATCATGGTTTTAACATCAGTGCTGCTCATGAACTCACTCACAGAAAAGGAGTTGTTTAAAAAACAGTAATGCTAAAAAAAAATATATATATACGTTACTGTCACTTTAAACCTGTACTTGAGCTGGAAAAACTGTGAAAACAAAATATAAAGAAGCTTCTTCTTGTTAAACTATAAAAATATGTTTTTTAGCTGATTTTGCTATAATTATTGATATAAAAACTACTATATTTAACAGGGGGATATTCAATCCATTAATTGAACTGAATCAATGGATTTTAGGCTAAAACTAAAACGGAGACCTGACAGTGCATCAGGAAGTGGAGAAAAATGGTTCCCAGTCAAAATCTTCTAAAAAAGGTTCTGAGAATATAAGAATATATAAATAATCAAAATGAAACAGCTTCCAGAAGGATAAAGGGAGCATGTGATACATCAAGGATGATTGGAATAAATTACATTTCATTTAAAAGGATGTGGGTGGTTACCCCTAAAGCAGATAAACGGGTGACTTACTTAAGGTTTTGAAACACTTCTGCTTTTCTCAATGAATGTTTCGTAATGATTTTGTTGTGATGGTGACCAAACATACGTCTTGACCTCATTCTGATTTAACATTCTGGTGAAAAAAGCAGAAACTTTCCATAATTGTATACAACTCCACCCAAGCTTAATAATAATCAATAAAAAACAATAAAGAAAAGTCAATTAAACTTCTGCCAATAGCAGTGATTTTAGTACTTTTTGTTGAGAAACTTCATTAAATTAATTACAGGTTACAGTTAATTAATGTCAAGATAGGAATTCAGAGCAACATTCACCAAAGTGGACAGCATACTTCCTGTTTTATGAAACGTGGAGTCTGGCTGCGTTAGGTGAGCTCACATCTGTCACATCTGGTGGGAAGAGGAACAGCAGCACGTATCCAGTTGGTTTTCTGTGAATCTACCGCCAGATGCTATTGTTCTTTTAAAGCCAATTAAAATAATACGCCTCAGTGAAGACAAATAATTTTTTAAAATGATACGTTTCCAACATAGTTTCTATAGTTAAACTCTTCTCCTAGCTGAGTCACATTTAGCCGACATTCTTTAAGATATTCTATTATTTTCCTACTTTTTATCAGAAAAGATCAATTTCTTAATGACAGATGGATTATTGCAACTGTTTTGCTTTGATAAGTATAGAAAAATGAACTATATTGTGGTAAAAACAAACGAAACACTTCAGCTGACAAAGTACATACTTAATTTGTAATAATTCTTCTATTTCTTGGTCAGAAAACTAAATTAAAGATGCTATCTAAGTTATTCACTGACTATTTTCTTATATTTAATATTTACAAACCCTATTTAGTTGCAAAATCGCAAACATATATACAAGTCACAACTAATCATAGTGAAAAAAATCCTTCATTGTTTTGTGACTTAATAGTTTTTCTTGCTGCCTCTGGACTCGCATCAGTGAAACTGAGAGATCCAAATCAAGAAAAAACCCCAACAAAATAAAAAACACACAACCTTTTCTGAAGAGAGCACTAAGCACTTTTTTTTTGTTTGCCAAGTTGACTCGCCAAAACAAAAGCTGAGCTGCAGTCCAATTACAGCGAACCAGAGGAAGGACAAAAACTGGGGACGGGGAAAGTCGAGTTGGTAAAGGGCAAGCTCTGTAAATTAGCTTTGACTATAATGTGCTGTTATATTAGCCTATTTAGTCGGATTTCTAAGCTTTTGTACTCTGTTATTTTTTTATTAAGACTTGGAAAGCCATATTCAAACTGTCGCTATGGCAACGTATGAGCTTCTAATTACGAGCACAAAACACGATTTGGGTGGCCTTTTTTTTGCACATAATGAAGAAAAAAAAAAGAGTAGAGAAAAGAAGTCATCAAGCTCTCCATCTCTCTCTCTCTCTCTATATATATATATATATATATATATATGTATATATATTGACTCACCACGTCTTGACTGAGTCGTCCGGAGCAAACCTGGAAGTAGTTCCAGGTGATGAGCAGAACCAGGAAGCAGGGCAGCAAGTAAATATCCCCGAACCACACCGTGACGAGAAAAATCTGCAGGAGGAACCAAACGTTAGCGGAGGCACAGAGAAGGGGGAGGCATCTTGACGTGACACCCAGAAGCTAATGGTTGATGTGACCCGCTCCGGTCCAACTGATGGAGAGCGTTCTGGTGTTACCTCAGCCCCGATGTTCATGTGGTGCTCAGTTGGACCAACTCAACCGTAGCTACATAAGCCTAATTGCTGTTACTCATCCTGAGCACATTGAAGGAATTCGCTTCAGAGCAGCCATGGGGAAGCTGTGTGGAAATGTCATTACCATCCGACATGCCATCTAGAGCACAGATACTGGCAATTTATGAGATACACCAACACAAAGTAGAGCCTGATTGTAAACTGGGAGGGAAATACAGCATGGCTTTCACAATTAATTACGAAGAAAAATCTAAGAGAATGTATTGAGCCTCTTCTTCAGTGATACTCCTAGATTCAAACCAATGGCACATCGATTATCTGCAGAAACCACCTGATTGGTAAGCAAATAAGATGTTTTATACACACAGCAAACACAAGAGAATCTGTTTAAAGGGCAACTTGTGATCTATTTGGAGGAGTGGCAAGAACACCTAAACATACAGCTTTACTTTAGATCAGAGGCCAGGCATGTGGTACAAGTGTCCTAGCCAAAGTCCAGAGTAATTTTAAAAAAATTCTATAAATTCAAATTAAATTCAAATGAAAATTTGGACTTGAAAATGCTTACACACCGCAAAAATAGAAAAAAGGGTCAATTTTACATATTATTGACTCTGGAAAACAGAATACCTTTGCTTTTCTTTTTGCAAAACCTCCGACAAACGTGATTGATTTCTTTTCCTCCCCACAGATGAGCAACACTTTGTGATTCATCACATAAAATCTCCCTCAAACTCCCCTGAAGTTTGTAGTGGCCAAGTGTTGCAAGGTACTGTGTGAAGCAGATAAAATGACAACGTAATCTGGATGTTATTGTTTCAGTTGAAGATCTGAATCAAACCGGGATAATCCTGCCAGAGAAGCAACCTCGGCCAAAAAGCAGCAGTGAGTTAAAATGTTTGAGTGAGGGTTACAATTATGTTTTTTTTAAATACAGCTAATTAAAAAAAAGAAAAAAAGAAGTGAACATCTGCTAAAGACATTGCTCTCCTGGACATAAAGCTTATCAGATCAGACCGCCAACACCAGCATCAGCTTCAACGTGCCGAGTGCCAAGCACACACTCCTCCGTGTTATCACGAGCCAAAGCAGAGCCTGGGAGACGAGGTGGATGTGGTTTCACGCTGCCAGGGTTATGTTTTATTAGGAAGGACTTTGTAATGACTGAGGGTTTGGGGGGGGGAACCAAGTCACGCTTTAGTGGAAATTTATACTCAGACCATAAAGATTGGGATAATTGTAGCTCATTTCAACTCGAGAGGCATTACACAGACTTCAGCTGTAAAACAAATAAACAAATAAAAGGATGTAGGGATATTATGCACATCACAGGAAAAACTTTAGGAGTGAAAAAGGAAAAGGTTGGTACAGACTGGTGGAAAGAGTTCCAGATGAAAGAGTTTGCATGTGTCAGAAATCTTTTTCTGTACATCCACATGCAGGTTATTATTCAGTCACTATTAGAGTTTACAGCCTCATTTTCCTACACAAAGAACATTCATGTTATTCAGCAGTGAAGTACAAAATTCCTACAGCATGACTTCAAGAACTGCCTCAAAAAAACAACTGCCAAAAATAATTAAAAAATGAAGAAATCTAAGATTTATTTCAGTACAATTTAAATATATATAGGTATATGTTTTTCAAATGTTCCTTATACAGTAATCATTTTAGAGTATTCTTTCTTAATTGGTCTTATGTCTCCATCATGAAGACCAAAGAACACATCATACCAGTCAGGAAGGAGTTCTGAAGAAATGTGCTGCAGGTCTGGGCTTTATAGCTGCATTTCCATTACAAATTGCAGTGTTTGCATTAAATAAGAAACGCAATTAAAATCACATGTGCATAAGAACTCCAGCAAACTATTGTGAGAAGCTCGTGGAAGGAAACCCAAATGGTTTGACTCAAATCATGCAGTTTAAATACCAGTTCTCCCTGATGATGAACCAAATGTATCTGAACCTCTGAGTTTGAAAAAGTTACCAAAGAATCTCTAAAACATTTTATGTTTTCTGGCATTCAGCAAATAGAAATAACTTTGGTCATTAACATTAAACAAGAGAGCTTTGGTCTGATTTAACATTAGGCAGTGAGGAAAAATGTGTATGTGTATTTTTATTTAGTCTATGTAAACATCTGGTTTCAACTGTGATAACATGCTGCTGTGCACTGTTCAACCAAGTTTATGGCATAACAACAAGAAAATTGGAGAAATACACCTGAGAGTGATTTGGAGGTCCATTTTCCAGCAGGACAATTACACTAAACCCACCGCCAGAGCTCCGACGGCTTAGATAAAAGCATATTCGATGTGTTAGAACGGTCTAATCAAAGCACAGATGTAAACCCAGTTGAGAATCTGAGGTAAGATGAGAAAATTGATGTTTACAGAAGGCTTACATCCAGTTGGACTGGGCTTGAGAACAAACATTTGAGTCTAGATGTGCAGAGCTGGTAGAAACACACAATAAAAGCAGCTGTAATTGTTGTGACAGGTGGTTCTATAAAGTATTGGTGCATAAAAGTAAGCGTCAAATTTTTCTTTGTAAAAACTGTGAATCAGACTATTTTCCTTCATTTCACAATTGTGCTGCACTTTGTGATGTAATCAGGTAAAATGCTACATAAATCCACAGAAGTTGGTTGTCATAAAGAAAAAAGTATGTAAAAAAGGATATCTAAAGATATATATTCCATGTACTTCTCAAGATTTCATGGCAGTCCTATCCTTTCATCCCATTAGCGATAGCCTACATTTTCATTAGTTTCTCAGCTAGCGTTAGCTTTTTAGTTCATTTTAGCTTTTAAGCTGCAGTTTACACTGCAAAAACACAAAATCTTACCAAGTATTTTTGTCTAGTTTCTAGTGCAAATATATTAGTAGACTTGAAATAAGACTAAATTAACTTACAAGTAAGTTTAAGATGTAGGAGTTTGTTTATGTCAATAATCCCTTAATATTGAAGAAAAAGTTCTAGTTCCACTCTATCATTTCACTTATAACAATTTTTTTCCCCATGAAATAATATATAGTAGAGCATCGTAGGAAGTCCTGCAACAATTTCTAAAACTTCTTAGATGTGTATTTTTCATTGCCTGAAAGTTTTCACTCCTCTTGTCTATACATGTTTTGCAGATTATCGCTTTTTTTTCACTGCTTAAGTCATTTTAAGGACTTAAAATGTTCCTGCAATTTTCACCAAAAACATTCAGCTTACAGTATTCAGAGTGTGTTCTCACAGGAAATGCATGTTTTTCTGGCTCACTGTGCAACGCATAAGGAATAAAAGTATGGCTAGGCGAGATGAGCATCAGAGTTCATGTATTTTCCGCCTCAGCTCTGCCGCACACCACTGCTAATTATTCTCAGATCCTTCAAGAACCATAGAGATCCTCCTGGTAAGCAAAAGGTGGAAAAAGAGTTGGGAAACCAAATGGAGGAATTAAACACTGGCAACAGTGTTTGCGTAATGAGGAACACATTTAAAAAGTGACAGATTCACAGTGAACACCAGCCCAGACAGGAGGCAGGGGAAACCGAGGAAGCGTCTGGGGGTTACCGTTTGGAAACAGACGGCCCGTTTCGTTTCCGATTCTCAGCAAATTATGAAAAACAGAAACAGGCAAATCGTTCTCATAAATCGTTTTTTTAAAATTATTATTATTTTTTTTTTAGCTCAGCGGTTCGGAGGAGGAGGACGGCGGCTGCCAGGGTTAAGGCGTCTCGCCGATTTACGGCGCGTTTCAGCTCCCTGTGTGACAGCCGGCAGATGGTGCAGGTGGTTCGTCAGCGCATGCTGTCACGCAGAGTGAAGCTTTGATTCATTATGCTTATGTGGTGGTATTACTGGGCAGCCATTTACTTCTTCTCACTGAGGCTTGACAAGGCAGTGGGCATCAGTGTGAAAACATGACTACAGATGGTGCTGTCTTTCAAAGAGGACGTGCGTGTTGCTGTACATCGCCTCGATGTTTTGCTCGAATAGCTGTCAGTTAAAACAGGAATGCCACGGCGGAAAGTCGGAAGTGTGGAAGAGGGAACGCTTTTCTTCGCAGCTAAAGTGCAATGTTTTCCCATTAAATATCGAGTTTAATTACGGCTTAGATGTTTCAGTTGCAAGAGGCTGCAGATTAAAGCCTGCGCCGACCTCTGATCCCTCCCCGTTTGATGCATTTGATGGCCATAAAAGACTAAATGCATGACTCAAATCAGATTACAGCTCCACTACAGCTCCTGTTTTTCACAGTAAACTGAGCAAACTGTGCTACTGGCAAGCAAACCGTCTCCTCATTAGCCCCGCAGAAGGCTTCCCGCACCACCTCCCGCCCTCCAACCTCCGATTGAGAGCAAAACTTTAGCGCCATCTCTGGGATGGGAAAAGTAAAAACAAAAAGACCTTTCAATGACCCTGTGATTGCTTGAATTGTTAATGAAAAACTCGCTCTATGCTATTTCCATCGACTGCGATGTGGGACGGAAGGCAACGACAAAACATCTGCCCACGCTCGAATTTCAAAGTTTACACTGTATGGCCGACAAGAAAAGAAGGTGAAGGTTGCTTTCTGTGTTTCTGTCTTCACATTTATATTACACAGAAAGGAGAGGTGGTCACATCTCTGAAGAGCTTTCTAATCGAGACTCTGGCTGAATAACGTGGCGTCCGAATCAAAACGGAGTGCAGAACGGACGGAAGGGTTAATGAGGGAAAAAAATAGGTCATCCCGACTCCGCTGGGACCCGGCTCTCTCACAGCTGAGGCTTAACTCTGCATCCAGGAGGAAACCGAAAGCCGACCGCTCCGACAAAGAGCTTGATAGCAAGTATTTTTTTTCTTGCGCTGCATTGATTAAGAATCTCTCGGGGAGAGTTCAAGTAAGGGGCTGCGGTCGCCTTCCGCAGCCTCGCAGGGAAAACAAGGGCGAGAGAGAAAGAAATGCAGAAAGTGTTGTTGATCAGCAGCTAAAGCTCCTCACCAGGAAGGCCAGCAGGCTCCTCTGAACGCTCTCCCACTGGAAGCAGCTTTTGATGTACTGCAGAGTGGACCTGATAGCCGTGTAAATCGCCTTCACGCGCGCCACATTCCTGGCCAGAGCCTGAAAGACACGGATAATAAAACACACACAGAAGACAAACACATTAAGTTGGAGTCAAAAACTAAAACTAAAAAATACATCCACAGGTCTGGCTTTCTTTGATTAATGTGGGACTTTGTGAGATACATCTGACTTGCAATCAGCAAGAAAACATCAGAGAAACATCAAACTGCTTTTCTTTAAATAGTAAATATCTCATTACTTTTGACATAAGGCAAAATTAACACAAGTGACATAAAAGTAACTCTTTTATGTTACATAAGATATATAAGCTTGCTTTAAGTAAATAACTCCACTTGCAGATTTTTTCACTTGTAATAAAAAAAATGTTAAGTGAAAAAAATCTGTCAGTGGAACTGGTACTTTTAAAAATTCAAGAACTATTTACTTACAGCAAGAAGATAAATAAATATACTATATATATAGCTTGACTAATTTAAGACAGTCTTACTAAAATAATTTATTTTACTTCAAATACAGAATTCAACATAATTTTATGGAAAGTCATTTCAAAGTTTTAAATGGTTCCAAATGAAAAAAAAAAAAGTAAATTATCTAAAAGTACATTATCACTAATGTTAAACATAAATATTCAGCTTGAATTTAAATAATCTAAAATGTGTGTTTCATGATGTTATTTTAGTTTGTCCAAATAGGAGTAAAATACCTTCATGATAATCAGAAAATCAACATAGCTAAAACAAACAACAAAAAATCTACAATTTCACAAATTAAAGATTTGAAATTTCATTGTGAAAACATAAATTCTGGCTAGTATGAACTGTGCATACTAGCCAGTTCTTTTGAAATCTCTTCAGCAATATCACTTGTCGTATTTATGAATATCTAGGTCTTTTTCAGGCAGCAACCTGATATTTGCACTAGAAAGTAGGGAAAAAAAGGTATGTGGTAAGATTTTGTATTTTTGCAGCGTCAGTAAAGAAATGTCAGTAATCTGACCTGATTTTGGCAAACAAGATTTTGAACATTAAAGCCGGCAGCAGACCTG
>CAEFZX010019009.1:0-23037 GCA_903066825.1 Alfaro cultratus | reverse complement strand
AGATAGTCTACACAGGCTCAGGACGTTTGGAGACTGTGGAGGTTGAACCCCCCTTTGAAATTGGTTCAGTCCACCTGCACCGGTTTGACTTGACCGTCGGTCGCGCCTGCAAGCACCCAGCTAAACAAAGCTTTTAACAACGATAAGAATTGTGCTTTTGTTAATTTAAGCTAAGTTTGTAATATAAGCTTGCATAGTATAAAGTAATCAATTTGACATACTGACGCGGAAGCTAATCTTGAAAATAGCTTAAGAAGATGCGCTCATAGCTTTTAAGCTAACGTTTTCTGTGTCTTTACTTCGTCAGTCCACAACTGACTTTCCGGTAAGTGTAGTTAATATCTGAGGATTACGTGGTACGTTTATTTGCTTTAATGGCACATGTTCAGTCTACCGCAAAGTCGTGGTGTAATAACTGGTGAGTAGATGCTGCATCTCGCTCCAAAACCACAGCGACACCAAAACAATACCTCTAAGCCTATGTTTTTTTTAAAAAAAAAGTTAATATGTCATGCCATTTCTCGCTATATATATCTGTCTCTCTCTATCTTTTATTATTATTAAATTCAAAATAATTCATGTAACTGCACCCCAAGCAAAGAAATGTGAAAAATAAATAAATATTTTGTCTGTCTGCAAATCTATGTTATTGATTTAATCAGTAAGTTCAAGTAACAACCAAAACCATATATCAAATATATGCATGCTTTTGTACAGTGCATATTGTTTCATTAAGACAGAAGACTGGATGGTGTGGAGCATCTGCATTTTCATTAGCCTTTTCTGATCACACAAGAGGTATAACTGGCTTCTCTGCTATAGCGTGTTTCTCCAGTTCTCTATTGAAAGACCTTTATGCTCCACAGATTAGGGTTAATTGGTCTCTCTAAATTCTCCCTAGATATGAGTGTGTGTGCATGGTTGTTTGTCTCTGTGTTGCCCTGCGGCAGACTGGCGACCTGTCCAGGTGACCCCGCCTCTCGTTCGCTGTACATGGGCACCAGCACCCCTCCCAACCCTACTAGGGACAACAGTGTTAGAAAATGAATGGCATTATGAATGACTATATTATGATTAGTTTTTCAGGTAAAATTATAATTTGTAGTATGACTTGCTTTACATTTTATTGGAAACATATGATGATGATGACGATGATGATGATGGTCTTGTTTATCTTCCCTTCCAGTGTAAGATTACAGAATGGATGACCTGAGTGATTTCCTGAGACAAAGGAATATTCCTGAGGAAACTATCGAGACCATTCTGAGAGAGAAGGTACTAGTTGAAAAAAAAATCTCTGTATTTCAAAAACTACAGTTTTTTAAGGCATGTGTCTAGCAATGTTATCTAATTTAATTCAAATAATTTCCATGCAATTCTAGTTCCGTTTTTGTAGTTTTAAAGAAATTATTTTTTATTGTCCTTGTTTAGATTGATACCAACGTCATCCAGCTCATAACAGATGAAGAGCTAAAGAATTATTTGCCATCATATGGAGACAGCATAGCCCTATTAGGATACTGTAAAAGGAAGGAAAATGGCCCTGCAAACAGTCGCAAATCAAAACTGTTTGAGCACCTTAAATCAAAGCTGGGTAAAAGAAAAACTGCTCATGAAGATGGCTGTGGTATGACAAAAGAAGAGCATTCTGAAACGACAGTGAAGAAGAATGCTCTGAAATCAAAGAGAAAAATAGAAATTGGCTGGCTGCTTTATGATGAAGAACAACAGGCTTTTAAACAAGTAAGAGCAAGAAGAGGTGGAGGAACAAGAAAGGTTGATGTATCAAAGGATGCTAACAAAAGTGAGATAATCCAGATGGCTGTTGGCCTTTTCTTTCCAAATGGTAGAAACAGAGAAGGCTCCATAGCAGATTTTGAAATAGATATGAAAGATTATCAGGAAGTGGCAATTGATGACAAAATCACCGTTGGACAAATGTTTCATGCTACAAAAATGACTACTCTCAGGTTTTACCTGACCACCCATAAAAAGAAGGCTAACCAGTCAGACAGTCAAGATGAAGTTTTGTCTTCACCATTTTTTCAGGATCAAGACAGTTCTCTGAGTCAGCCCTCCTCTTCATCTGCTGCAAATGTTGCAATGACCAGCCACTCTACAATATCTGCTGAAGTAACTTCTGACTTCCTATTTGTTGGAAACATAACAAATCATGACAATATTAACTTCTCACATAATTCTACAGAGCTTAGGGAGGAGGATTTCGACAGCAGTAACATAGTGTTTCTAGGACCGTTTTCTGACAGTGAGCCACAGATTTTGGATGATACTTTGCCAATATCCCCTCAGTCCACATCATCTGCCAACGCAGTGAAGGAGATACTGATAGTTCACAGAGGACAGGTACTTCCTGAGCTCATAGCACACTTCTGTGATGACGGACTTCTAGATAGAGACTTCAAAATCCAACTTGTACTGCCAGATGGAACACCTGAGATGGGTTATGATGACGGAGGAGTCGTTAGAGACTGTCTTTCTGAATTCTGGAAAGAATTCTATGAGCAGTGTACTACAGGAAACACTTATAAAGTGCCTTTTCTGACACATGATTATGGACAGCAGCAGTGGGAGAGTGTAGGCCGAGTAATTGTTTTTGGATGGACAAGAGAGAAATATCTTCCTATGAAGATTGCACCTGTCATACTAGAGCAAGCAGCCTTTGGACAGGTAAAAAGTGAGGTGGTGGAGAATTTCCTTATGTTCATGCCTGAATCTGAGCGCTTTGTGTTTCAGTCATGGCAGTCAGACTTCAGCAGTGTTGGCAAAGAAGAATTGATAGAGATTCTTGATAACCACAGTTGCAGACGAATGCCCACTGCCTGCAACGTAAACAAAATCCTCCAGGAGCTTGCACACAAAACACTTGTCCAAGAGCCTGCTTATGTTATTGAACAGTGGGCCAAAACACTCAGTATCACCGGGAACAGCTTCCAGGACCTTTCTTCAGTGTATGAAAGCTTGCAACCAAATGCAAGAAAAGTTTTGAAGTCCATTGTCTTTCCTCAGGAAATGAATGTCCATCAGAAGGACATTCAAAAGTACATTAGCACGTATGTCAGGAACGCAGATTTGCAGCATCTCTCCTTGTTTTTAAGGTTCTGCACAGGTTCAGACCTGTTCCTGGATAAGAAAATTCTTATTGATTTTACAAAGATTCAAGGGTTTCTCAGAAGACCTGTGGTTCACACATGTAGCTGTGTCCTTGAGCTGTCAATCTACTATGATAGCTATCCAGATTTCAGTGCTGAAATGCACAAGGTTTTGGAGTCTAATGTATGGGTCATGGACATTATTTAAAGTTTTGAAAGTGGTGGAGGTAGAGGGTGGAGTTCCAAAGTTGTGGACAAAAGAGATTAAGGTGGCTATTCAAAGTAACAATTTGCCTATCAAAATCTAAGTAGATGTTTTGAGGATTTTTCCCCAAATGTCCTCGTCAGAGTTTAAGGTTTTAGAGATAACATTTTACCTGGGTGATGTTACCCTTCCCAAACTTTCTCCAGATGTAATAAAAAGGAATCAACTGTTTGTCATAGTTAAATGCTGGTTTGTGCAGCACAGCTGTTGGTTTGTTTAAGGGTAAATTGTCAAATCTCAACAAGGGAGATATTCTACCACACGTGCACAAGTTCTGCATTTTCAGATCTGTTAACTGTCAGGGGAGCTGTCAAAAATTCTATCTCTGGAAAGCCATGATGCCAGATAACAAAATGTAGCTTACTTTTGTTATGCCATAATTAGCATGTTAATTGTTAGCTGACATAATAAATCATAAGAGGTAAACTGAAAATGACTGTAGGAAATGTTTAGAAGTTCATAGCCAGAACAAATGCAAATATGAACTGTTTATTGTTATTCTATCTTTTTATGAGACACAACTGAGTTGACAGTTGTACTTGTTACATTGCATTCATGTTCATAATAAAATCTTTTTCTGATTTTTTTTTTCTTTTTTGCCAATTGGATTTCTTTTGTGGCCTAGTAAACAAGATAATTTCAAATAAGTCAGTCAACCAGTGGACTAAGGTGGACAGATTGTCTAACATATGATTTAAAGGATATTTGAACGTAATTATCATAGCAGTCAAAGAAAATGTCAGACAAAGACTAAATGATGCTTGTCAATGGAAAAACTGAATGAAAATAATAATGGGCCAAAAACTGAACCTTGAGGAACTTCACCATTTACATAGGTATTGTGGGAGGAACGGCACATTGTTTTTAATAAGACACTGATGATTTAAACAGACTAAAATAAACATGTCTACTACATAAAGACCAGAAAAAAAACAAAACCACAGCAGGGTCTTTCTCTTAATGGCAATAAGTACATATTTTATCTACAACGGAAAGAAAAAATTAAAACAAGTTAAAAGATCAATCACCTTTGACAAGTGTGAAAACAACAATAAAGAACACACTCTTTAATCCCTGAAGTTGAAATTACATTTTGCTATGCGGACAGTGGTGGATTTTCACCAGTTTCATCCTGCAGTGGATCACTTTGTAATGGTCACACTGAATTAACTGAAAGCCTAAATGTGTTTGATTTTTTTACGAGACGTTTGCCACAACCTTAAATATTCCCAAAAGCAAAAATAATTTCAAATTCATTTCTGGTTAACTCCATTATTATAAAAAGTAATGAAAACACTATTGGCCTGACAATAAAAATATAAGATCAATAGGGTGAAAAAATGTTTTAAGTATGTGTTTCAACTTTATTTAATCTACATTTTGATCCTTAAAACTATACTTTGACTGCCCTTGATACAGAGCAAGACACACAATCTAATTATTCCTTTGAGAACCATGGATCTCACTCATGGTTTGTTCACTTGCTCATAAGGCAGAAGCTGTCATCACAGATACTAATTGAGTAAATGAAAATCATGTCAAAACAGGTTAAATATTAAGCGTATTTAATGCAATAGTTAATCACAAGCAAAAACCTTCTAAAACAGCTTTAGGTTTTACTTCTGAGCCCTACAGCAAGAGTTAACAGAGCTGGATTAATCCACAATTCACAACCTTGAACTGCAAAAATTGGCAAAATTTGAAAGATGAAAGTCCTAAGTTATAGTGTGTTCACTATAACTTAGGATGAACGTCGTCTGAGCCTGTTGATGCTGAGAGTGCTTTGTTCTGCAGGAACTCTGACACAAGCGGTGCGACCACTTTAGGGTTATTCAGGTGGATGTGATGATCGCCTGGAACCTGCACCACCGTGTCCTGAAACACAGAAAAATGAATAAAAAAAATAAAAACAACTTGAATTGAATTCAGGAAGAATTAACTCACATGTCGGTCCCTGAAGGCCTGCAGAAGAGCTGATGTATATTTCTTCTGATCAGACTCGGCAAACATTTTCTCAAAACCACTTTCTGCTCTGTTAAAACAAGTATAAACACACGTATTCAGTGTGATGCACTGAATACATGCATCACAATCGGGGAAAAATGAAAAAAAAAATAAGTGAAGAGGAAGAAGATCTTTACAGAACAACAAGGACACGGGCTTCTATGCTTGACAGCAGCTCCAGACTCTGCTCCAGATTGATCCGTACTATGTTTCTCTAAAAACACAAAAGAAACGTTCACAAGCCGCGTCGCGGGGCTACACGGAGTCAAACGGCGCAACAGTCGCCTACCAGGTTGATCCGAAAGTCTCTGGAGAACAGAACTCCTGCAACAGAGAATTATCAGTCATGCTTGTAAATCCTTTATGAGGACAAAATACAGCAGATTAGACACGAGAAGGATATTCATGTACCTCCTTCAACTTTAACTAGACCTCGCTCTAGGAGGATCTTTGCAGACTCCTCTGTCAAACTTGGGTTTCCAGCCAAAAGCCTAAATGTTGAACACACAGTACAAAATCGAGTGAAACTTATTATATGTCTGTTCTCAAGACATATAATAAGTCTTGAGAACAGCAGATATAAGAAGATGTGGTACCTCTCAACTGCTTTTTCGTAAGTGTAAACCCTCGCCTTCTTATCTTCACTCTTCTTTTCAAACTGTATCATCTCATCCAGCCCCTGTCGTAATACTTTGGACATTTCTTTCTGCAAATAAATTGACATCCAGTGATGTCAGAAAGCATTTTAAATAATCCATTTTTCATATTATTCATTTCTCTGAGCTCTTGCCGCCAACATTCCAGAACAGGATAAAAGTATGCAACAAATAGATCATTTTGTTGGTAAAAATACCGGATCTGTGGGTAAGAATCCGTAGGAATCCAGCAGCACCAAGGCATCCACCATCTCTGGATAGAGAGCGCTGAACTGTGGAAAACATCACATGGATGCACATCAATTATACATCACCTTAAACTTTTGTTTTGTTTCAACAAATACCAGTATTGCAGAACTGTGAATTGAAAGTAAAATTATATGTGCTTTTCAACATTTCAAACATCTGAAAATTTGACATGAATTTCCTTTAATATTTTTGCTCTAGTTTTATCTTTTAGGTTAAATCTCTATCATTTTTACACATCTACAAGCTGACATTTTTCACAATTTTTCTTTGCAAAACATTTTTGCTGTTTTGAACCCTCCGGTTCTGGCTCTGGTTTTGTGTTTACTGTCCTGGAAGCTACAGCTAAAGCTAAAGCTCAGTCTCAACTGTTTCGCACCATGTCAATAGTTATTAACCTGCATTTAGCTCCATTCTCTTCCCATCAAGTCTGGCCAGATTTCCTGTCCTTACTGAATCAAAGCTTTTGTCAGAGCATCATGCTGCCACCACATTTCACAATTTATGTCAATTATATGTTTGTATCCTTTTGTAAGGAGGCTCACTCACCATTCCAGCTATGCTACCACCTGTAGCAAAAACAGGAACGTTATTAAATTACAAGAATACTTTACGGCTCTAGTTCTTTTCTGTATCTTCACTCACCCATGCTGTGGCCAATGATGGAGAATTTGCTCCACTGTAGAGCTGTGGGTGTAATTTTCCACATCATCAACTCCATTTTGAACCATAAAAGGAGTCTTAAACTCCTGGTAACACACCATTGCTTTCAGGTAAACTGGAAATACATGCTGCTAGCTAGCATAGTGAAATTTGATTGGATTTAATTGCCAAAATGGGAGTTTGCCAATTCTGGTCATCACGTACCATCAACAACTCTGCGCACGTCCATCACGTAAGAGGGGAAGGCATACAGAACTCCAGGAGGACGGTGGGATGAGCAGCCATGACCTACCAGGTCCATCGTAACATATCTGAAGTCTGAAAAAAGAATGAAGAATGAGGAGGAGAACCTGTGCTCCTTTAAGAGTTACGGTCACAATTATTGGCACCACTGTTAAAGACTTTTAAGCAGCTTTGAAAAGCATATGTTTGTCATCTAAATACACCTTCTAACACTGAAAAAACAATGAATTTAAGTAAATTTAGTCAGTGGGAAAAACGTCCAGGGGTAAAAAAAAATCATCAGTGCTGAACTTGATTTAATAGATTTAATAGTTTTTGTTGCCTTAGTAATATACATGATGTGACACAAAGGTCATTCAAAGAGGCTCTTCAAAATCAGAAAGACAAGAGGTCATGCCATTTAAAAAATCAGTCAGGAAGTAGCTGAAACAAAAAAGCTGCTCAACAATATTCTTGCACTTGTAACCCAAAAAAACGTATAATTTGAAAATGGGAAACCGTGACAAACTAGGCTGAATGAGAACCCGAATTTTTCTTTTTTCTTTTTCTAACAGTGAGCTCTTCGAAGCTCACTGTTAGCATCTTGGTGTGACAGTATCCATAGAAACCATAAACATGGAGTTAACTGAATGCTGATGGGACTTTAATTTGAACTGAGTGCTTTGGTCACATGAGATTAAGGTTGCTAGGTTTGATGTGGAACAAATGATAACTATGTGGAAAAGCAACACATGTCCACTGTTAAATAAAATTGAAATCTATATTACTTTCATAGACCCCATGGTACAGTAAGAGCTGGGGTTTGATTAAACATTCAGTGTAACTATGAAACATGTTTCACATTTAATGCAAAAACAAAACAAAAAAAAACCTCACCTTTAGGTAGAAGAGGGAGCAGCGTGTTGAACGTCCCACAGTTGTCTGCCCAGCCATGCAGGCACAGAACTGGGCGACCGTGATCAGGACCCCAGACTTTACCTCTAATCTCCCCCCATGGGACTGGTATGCAGAGCTCTGTAACTGGACATGCAGTGATGAGGTGATCAGATACATACTGTTAATAATTATGATGAGTGACGTGGTCTCTCAAGATAATTTTAGCCCGTTAAAGAAAGACGTAAATAATTTTTTATGCACTGAAAGTTTTTAAGCAGGTGGTTTCCAAACATTTCCTAATGAGCAGTACCAACATGTCAAGAAATTTAAAAACAAGAGGACAACAAAAGTTGTACATACATTATTATCCATTTAACCTGAAGGTTTTTCCAAGTTTCAAGATGGGACAGATAGAGTTTTGAATAGAGTTGTAGATTTCTTGAGTCAGGCACAATCGTCCCTCAGTCTCCTGCTGTATGTTTGTTATCAAAGAGATCTGAAATATTGAATGTATCCAAATAGATACCTTTTGGTTTAGTTAGGTCATGCAGGTTTATTTTAAAACATTAGAAATCATCTCTACCCCCAAACTCAAAAGAATGAACCGATGCTAAGATTTCCATCTTATCATAGTCATTCATATCATGAATCAGATTTCAGACCTGTAAGCTGCAGACCAGGATAACAGAACAAAAACTGAGGAACTGACCTCATCTGAATTGGTGGTGGACTACTGTCTGCATATGCAGCATTTCGTGGAAAAATCATGAGTGAGATCATGTTAATGTTACTGCTCATGTTCAGGAACGTTTGCCACCACTCCTGATCTTATATCTCTGTTTGACTAAATTCACACAGGCTGCTTTTGTTTTAGTTAGGAAGAGATTTGTTTTCACATAATTTGTAAAAGGAAAAAAAATAGCCGATTTGAATGTCTGCTCCAAATTCAAGCTGGGCATATAAGTTCAAACTCATTTTTTTGTTACATAGTCCTTATGTGGCCCTGTCGATCAACTTCTATCAAACTCTATGTAGACATGATTATAGCAATAGCTACCTGCTTGCTTCATTGTACCGGACGTTACATGTCTGACACCTTTTAAAGCCTGTATCATCTCGGACAATTCCCCAAGTTAAAAAAAAATATCTATTAATCCAAAGTCAAATAAAATAAGAAAAACTTGCTGTCAACTTCGAACCAAACATTTAAATTCTTCCTCGCCGATGTTTTCCGGTTTCTGCATACCAGTTAGTTCAGTGGACGCTGCTATTGGATAAACTGGCATCACCTGAGAAGTTTGATCCAATCAGCGTTCAGTCGGGGGAGGGGCGTGCTTTTCACCCAGTGCAGTATTAAACATTAACCAGCAGAGGGCAGGTCTGTCACTTAATAACAACCATAGACACTGATGCCTACTTATTTCTTCATCCCCCCCATTATTGTCAGTCTGATCTGTTTTGGATCATCACGCAAATTTTTTACTCAAACAAAGACATTCTAAGAAATTACAAATGCAATTGGATACTTTATCCTTTTCATATTGATATTCTGATTTTATTATTGTTATTATTTTATCCTTTTTTTTTTTATTATTCATTTTTTTCATTTTTGTACCAAAGCAGTTTTCTAGCTTGAGAACTTGTGGCAACGGCAATAAAGTGATTCTGATTAAATAGTGATTATATTTAATGTTATGACATTTGGTCAAGTGCTGTACATTTGTTTATCATGGAAATAAGTTACATTGATAATATGATAATTGAGCTTGTAGTTTGCAAATCGTGTGACTAAATGCATGTTAAGAAACTGTGGTCAGTATTTAAACATGTACATACATGTTTGCCTGTAGACTGGGTTTTGCACCATGTATGGATGTGAGACCCTTACATATGAAAATCTTCTTGAAATGTTAGGTCCAACAGCAGTGAACAGATGAATCTACAAATGAAATAATAAAAATGCCATCATGAAATGCTTTAGCGAAGAGCAAACAAACACTTGAAACTGAAGTGAAATTGTTGGAGCATTCCTTTGTCACACATGGGACACAAACAGTAGGTCAGATGATTTGCAGATGAAATGAAGTCCACTTATTTTATTTTTTTTTTGTTTATGAGGGTTGTTTTACATTATTCAGACTTATTTTACATGCATGATAAATGATCCGAAGAAATTTGGGTTTTAGAGAAAACATTGCAGCTGGTTTATACATAATATCTAAGCTGCAGGTGTAAGCATGATAATAATAATAATCTCAAGCTTTGCGTGAGTGCATTATTGTTGGCTTGGACAAGTCTTAAAAAATACCCCCCTTTTTATTTCTCTTCTTGAATGAAAATGTTTAATCAGGATTGTGTGGGTCAGTGTATGACTTTAAAGCTTTATTGTCTAGGGAATCACAGGCTGTTGTGACAGAAAACTGTCTCTGAAGGTCAGTTTGGGACCACAATAGACCTTCTTCGCTTGAGCTGCACATCCTTTTAAGATGATGTCCTTTGTATACTTATTGGCTCTATTTCTTCAAAGCAAAAACAGGAGGGTTTTTTTTTTCTAACATCCAATCTGGCTGAAATCCGAGAGCAGAATAAAGGAGGGAAGTATCCCCTGAGCAACGCTCAGCGGGGAGCATTTATGGAAACAATAAATCACAAGTCTAATTGTGCAAATTTTAGAATCCTGGAAATCAGCAAATAGGATGAAGCACAGCTACAGTCTTTATTGTTAGTGCTGAGATAAAAAAATAAAATACCTGAAGTAGAGGCTATAACTAGTTAAAATTTAAAAAATAACAGCATAGCTGTTGGTTTGATTTAATTAAAGAACATATCTGTTCTTTAACAGTCATGTGTGTTGTGGCTTTTACTATGTCGAAGAATGAATCTGGGAAAGATGTTGTCTATGAAGACTTAATTTTTACACATGTAACGTTATACAATCATATGCATTTATTCCTAAATTGTTGTGTTGGGATCTGGTCCCTAACTTTGATCATAGAAAATATACCGAAAGAATTAGAAAAGCTTGCTTTTAGCTATATAGTAACCAATTTTCTTCTTGTGTGCATGTTTGTTCATATTTCACTCTGTAAAAAGCTTTTCTGTCTCCTGTTTTATACTTTTGTTGTTTTCTTTATTTCCCTATCTATATGACATTTCTGTTAAAAGTTTAGACAATGCCATTTAGAACAGTGGTCCCCAACCGTTTTATTACTGCGGACCGGTCAAGACTTGATAATGCTTCTGCATGTTGGTGTTCCCATTAAAGCCTTTTTTTTTTTGGTCCCGATTTTCCCTTTACGACAATCTTACAACCTCCTGCAGTGTGTCCTGTGTTACGTGGTGGTCTTGGCCCTATTATTGCAGTCTGTGGGGTTTTCCCTGACTGAACGCAGCCCGTTGAATGTGACAGGTAGCCAATCAGAAAGCGCGGTGACGTAAGAGCGGAGAGAATCCCAAACAGTTGACATAGCAACTGAGAGGCCGGTGGACATCGGAGGTGATATGTGGAAATGTTTATTACTATATGTAAATGTAATTTCTATATATGTGTATTATATGTGGTTATGTTTATTCAGTTAAAAATGTTAACTACGATAGAACTTAACTCACCTCCAAATCATAGCGCAGCAAATAGAGCGGTTGATCCCGCCATCTTTTATCAAACGTCTTTTCTTCTTGTTTCGTCTTTTATCGCTTAAAATGAGTCCACACACTATCACTACTGCTTCTACATCGTCATCCGTGTTTGATTATTCTAAATTCATGTTTGGTATGTTGGGGGTTTTACTGGATTTTCTTCTGGAATCGGTTCGTGTGATGTGTTGCTCCTGCCGTGTGGCTGGAAACACGAACCGATCGAACCTGTTGGACTTTTATCAGCTCTGTGGTCACAGAGGTTTGGAAAATCGGCCGACAATCTTAAAATCGGCCGACAATCTTTAAATCGTGCCGTGTGAACCAGACCTAAAACTCACAAGCTCTACTCCTCTCATCTTGTCTCGACCACTGCCCTAAGGCTCTCTGACTCTGGTCGCTATGGTAACATATCTCTTCAAAATAAGGGTGTTTGGTCTCAACGTGGTGAAGCAGTTTGAAGCTTCATTGCCTCATTAACGAGCTGGTCACCATGTCATGCAGAGCAGCTTGGAAAGTGGGAATCACCTACCGGGATAAACCCATTCTCCTGTCTCTTCTCTGGGCCTTTTCCCTTCCCAAAAAAAAACAAACTTTTCAAAGACACCTGATCTGTTTCTGACTCATTTTGCCGCTTGTGGGCTCAATGTTGGCGCGCAAGACGTAACCGAGAGAATCCGGTTAAAGGATTTTCAAAATAAAAGATCCTCCAGACTCAAATAATACATAAAAAGGAAATATTTAATTATTTCTTGCCCGGTACCAATTGGTCCACGGACCGGTACCGCGGCCCGGGGGTTGGGGACCACTGATTTAGAAGACGCAACAGACATGTGGAAGAAGGTGCTCTGGCATGAAACGTCCAAACAGAATTTTGGTCTTGTTGTAAAACAATGTTTGACAAAAAACCTTTGGTAAAACATAGTGGTGGCAGCGTCATGGACTGGAGTTGTTTTCTTCAGCAAGAACAAGGAAGCTGGTCAGAGTTTCTGAGAAAATGGATAGAGCCTCCAACAAGAAAACACCAGGGAGGCTGTAAAAGACTTGAGATTGAGGACGACGACAGTAAACTTCCAAGTAGAGCAACAGTAAAAAGAGTTTGCATTGAAAGGTGGCTGAGCTGATGTTTGTTGGGCATCAGAGGTTGGTGGTGCTGAGAGTGTTTTTAAGAGACGTGCAGGAAGAGCGGTAGACTGAGAGGAGTGCTGGAAAAAAAATTGGGTGGCTGGACAGAGGGAGGGAGTATAAAAGGACAGTTTGAAGGGGGAGTCAGGCCAAGGAGAAACTTGGATAACCACATAGGATCATTTTTGAGCTTGCAGGTCAGTAAATACCTTTACTATTGATTTTGCATCAGAATCTCAGGCAAAAACTGGAACATTTAAATTAATGTCAAAAGTTTAATGTAATTTAAATCTGAATCAATAGACTGAGGAACAGTTTCTTTGCAAAAACTGTCAAAATATTTAAGTGAGATAATTGGTCCTGGTTTATAACAGATATGTTCAAAATGCATAGAAATTCTTCCGCAAAAAGATATCTTTAGGTCATTTTTCATGAAGAGTTGACGAGCACAAGCAAATCTTGGAGAACTATTGCCCTTAAAGAGAAAAATGTCAATAGTTAAAAGAGAAATGCATGCATGCATTTTACAGCTATAATAATCTTTGATGATATTAGATGCATTTGCTCTGCATCTAATATCAATTTAAACTATACAAAACTGCACTGAGGCTATATCACACAGTCACTAAGGGCAAACGAGGTAATAGATTAAACTCTTTCTGGCAATGAGATGCCCTTGAATGGAGTGGGTTTTGGCCCGAGGCCACCAAACCAAACAGGAGAAATGCAATGCCACACAACAAAATAACACATTTGTAGAGCTTTTACAATCCTCCTAAAACTGGAGTTTTTTTTTCTGCCACCTCTCCTTTTTGGAAAGAAGAGCCTTAATCCCTAACTAAGTGTTTTTTATAAGCTATTTTATACGTCTGTTTCTTGTCAGACTTTTGTCTTCCCAGATTATGGCAGATTTTGATATGGTTCTGAAGCACTGGGGTCCGGTGGAAGCGGATTACAACACCTATGGGAATCTGGTTCTGACCCGGTCAGTGGTTCTGGAAAGATAAGACTATTTCTATACTTGCGTGACAAATTGTTTTCACAGCAATAATTAGTGTTTCAATAACAACACGTCCTCTACTGTGAATGAAGACAGGTGTTGAAGGTTATTTATTGTCATGATTTATGAAAATACAAATCAAATTTAGTATTGGTTTTAAGTGGTCATTTCAGAGTATTATTTTTGTATTCTGTTCTGTCAAACAAGTTGATGTTAGCTGGTCAGACTATCATTCAGGCCAAACAGTCATGCTGCTGATTTTTTGTTTTGTTGTATGCATGTTGAAATGTTAGATATCCAATTTCAGTAAGCTGGCCAGCAGTGTGCAGCACCGAGTTACCCAAAGTTCCAGACAGTCTGAGAAAACTCCAGTTGCTCAGATACTTCCCCTAGTACTTCATTAAGAGGAATTTCTGGGACTAAAAAAATGTATGCGGATTTGAATTCCTAAGTTTTTAAAACAGTGCTGACGATACCGGTAACAAGCCTATCCCTTCTCATGAAAATCTAAGTTGTTTATCTAAATAGTTTGTCACTAAGATTTTGGTGCAATAATTCATCATTCTTTGCTTCTTCTTTCGTTTCCCCGCAGCTTATTCCATGAGTACCCAGAAACCCAGAAGCTGTTCCCGAAGTTTGCTGGCATTGCCAAGGGAGATCTGGCCGGCAATGCAGCTGTTTCTGCCCACGGCGCCACTGTGCTGAAGAAGCTCGGCGAGCTCCTAAAGGCCAAAGGCAACCACGCCGCCATCCTCAAACCCCTGGCCAACACTCACGCCACCAAGCATAAGATCCCAATCAATAACTTCAGGGTGAGGATGCTGCCTTCATAACAATGCTTCCCCTTTAAAACACTTCTCTGGAAGTAGTTCCCCTGACCTTCTCGATGTTTCCTTCCGTTCAGGTGATTACTGAGGTGATCGCTAAAATCATGGGGGAGAAGGCCGGCTTGGACGCTGCCGGCCAGCAGGCCCTGAGGAACGTGATGGCCGTTGTCATCGCTGACATCGACACCACCTACAAAGAGCTGGGCTTTTCTGGTTGAACAATGTGGTCACACAAGACTGTCTTGGATTTCAGCAATCAGAAAATCTTCCACTTGCAAGCACTTTCACATCTTGATATTCAATGAGTAATAAGACTGCTGATAATATTAACCTTATCCTTAAAAAAATCTTAATAATCTCAAGAGACTTGCTTTTATTGTAACTGACTGCTTATTCGCTTAATGCACATCCAAATTCTTGAAAACGTTTTTAATGTACTGTCAATCTCATTTTACCAATAAAGAATGTTCCGCTTCTTCTTTCTGCTCATTTCTTTTGGTGACCTTTCTGTGTGTTTGTATTGTTTACCCTGAAAGGGAGCTCTAGTAAGGATCTTCCTGTGTGAAACACTGTTGAAAACAGAACATGTGAAGCATTTCAACACAAAATAACCATGATAAAAAAGTAAAGCAAGGTAAAACTCAAAAATAATAGCAGTAGAAGTGAACACTATTTCATAGAATTACAGACCAATTAAATAGTTTTGCTGACTGCGGTCAGTATGTGTTTGATTCTTGATGATCATTAAGGGTGCTGATCTCCGGTCTTCATTTTTTTCTGTAAATGATGAATTGGCTACTTTGTAAACACCAGATGTGACAATGGTTTAAAAGTTCATAAAAATGTGTTCACTTAGGCCTCTGTTGCATTGCTGAGTATGGAGTTGCTTAAGGATTAAAGATATCTGCTTTGGTTTTGGCCCCATTAGACTAGCTGTTAGCATTAATATAATCTGGATCTATGCTAAATGAAAACACTATGGGGAGCTAACTGTAAGATTACCATCTTAAAATCTTGCGGAAAAGGGACGAACTCAACAGTGTTGAAAAGCTAACGCCTAAGTTAACTGCTTTGGCTGATTTTAGATACTTAAAAAAGCTCATACAAAAGATGCTCATACGCAAAGAATAAAACACTAAATTAGCTTATATTAAATGTCATAGAAGACTGCTGTCATGCTTATGCTTGCACTCTCAGACACACAGCATATATACTAACTACATGTTACATCAGTTCGCCTGATAAGTAATACCTTATTGTAAGTTAACTTAATTGTAAGTTTACCAGAAGAGGTGGTGCACTTCTCAGAACTCCTAGTTGTTATTTATCCCACCAGAATCAGAATAAGTTATTGAGGTGATGCAAACTCTGCTAACATTACTTTAACATTTTAAGAAAACTGAGACACATTTCTGTTAATCAAAAAAAATATTTCTTGTGAAAATTAATATATTTATTAGCTATAATTATAGGTATACTATATCCAAGAAAATCTACTTACTTTTCTGTTGTTTTGAATTGCTAAAATAAGCTAAAAGTTGTGGTAGCCTTCCACTATTCTGAGGACTTCTTCGCCTTTTTTTAAAAAATATCTGCATTCTCTGCATTTTGTTTCTAAAACAAAATGCAGAGAATTGTTATAACTCAAAATCTGAATATAGTGTTAGCATAAAAACATGCAGCGTCAGAGAACTTGACTAGTTTTAGATGAATTAAAACTGATGGTAGCGTGTCATGCTGTCAGATACAAAACTACTCAAACACAGAGGTACTCAAACCTAGTTTTTCTTGTTTTGTCCTTGGACCTCTATAAATAAAATACCTTTAACACATTTCAACAAAGTCACAACAGTGTGTGTCTCCATGAGTGGAAAGTCATGGCCTTCTCTTTCAGCTTGAATGGTCAAGTGCTTCTGTCCGTTTTAGCAAAGACGTGCGTGAAAGAGCCAAGAGATTCGAGGCTATCAGCGCTATCATGGACATTCCTCCATCCCGCTGACATCCTGTTGTCCTTCCAGGTTCTCACTTGGTGCCAAAACACTGTTTGGTTAACTTGTCTGACAGATAATTGCCTTGATGATAACCTCTTAATAGTGCGTGTGTGAATGTGTGTGTGTTTGTGCACACATTGTAGACGTGACACAAAGCACAATCGCTCTGCCTCCACTTCTCCTCAACTTTGTCCTCTAAAGTTCAAACAGCTGACAGCTCAGCTGAGGTCAGAGCTTTTCAGCGGATCAGTAGACCCCATTACACGATACGCTTTGTGAATGAGAGGCAATCAGGTGTGTGCTTGAGAAATGTGTCACAAGATTTTCTTAGTTACTTTTTTTTCCCAGAGATGGTCTGCATGGTAGAACTTTTTTTTTCTGAGTTAACACATGCAATTAAAGAAATCAGCATTCCAGGAAATTATAGCAATCACTGTAACTGCTGATTAAAAGATTTTCTTTATTCATCTGAGAGCTTGGTGGGAGTCTGGGAGGCTAAAGAGCCTCTTTGTTAGAAATGCCTGTCTAAGTTAAATGTTCTGATAAAAAATTTTAATGGTTAATGTCACATGCACCCCTTGGATGTTCTACACTTTTTACTGCTTTTACAAATCAATCAAGATCAACATTATTCTTTTTTTTGACAAATCAATTTACAAAAAACTTCAATGTCAGAGTGAAAACTAATGTGTTAAAAAAAAAAATAGAAATGAGGTATCAAATAAAAGACTGCATAAATACCCCCCTTCAAGTTATTATTTAGTAGATGAACTTTATGCTGCAATCACATCACAGAGTCTGTGTAGATAGGTCTCAGTCATACTTGCACAACTAGACGCTACAGTTTCATCCATCCATTTTCTAACACCCTTGTCCCTAGAGGGGTTGGGAGGTGCTGGTGCCTATCTCCAGCTAACGTTCCAGGCGAGAGGCGGGGTCACCCTGGACAGGTCGACAGTCTGTCGCAGGGCAACACAGAGACAGATAGGACAAAAAAACATGCACACTCACACCTAGGGAGAATTTAGAGAGACCAATTAACCTGACAGTCATGTTTATGGACTGTGGGAGGAAGCTGGAGTATCCGGAGAGAACCCACGCATGCACAGGGAGAACATGCAAACTCCATGCAGAAAGACCCAAGGTCGGGAATCAAACCCAGGACCTTCTTGCTGCAAGGCAACAGTGCTACCAACAGTGCCACTGTGCAGCCCAGACACTACAGTTTTACTCCATCTTTCCTTGCACTTTGATGTTATTATGTACAAATATTACATTAAACAAAGCCCACTATGTATAACAGTAGTGCGCATAATGAAATGCCTACAAAAATATTCAACAGCAATAGCATTCTTGGCCATATCAAACAACAAGAGAAGACAGGAAATTGTCTCGTACCTCAAAATGACTCGATGGCTCCATCTGCGTACTCAAGTTGATTTGGACTCTGTGGACATTCACACGGCCACAGCCCAACGTTTTGGCAGGGAAACAAATTGCATACTTTGCAAGATTTCTAGCATATCTTTTCTTTGACATTTGGCAGTGATTTTAGTTCCTAGTGGAGAGTGATCAAATGTATATGAACTCAATGAAAAGAACTTATTTAAAATAACTGAACATCCCACAAACCCATTTTCACTTCGTTATGAACAAAAGCGTTTGCCAGCTTCATGTCACTCCTCATGAGCATCTCACAGAATAAGAATAGTGATATCCTATCAGCGATATATTTAAAGTTCCTAATTTTTTAAAATATTGACGTTTATAGCTTACAGACAGTAAAAATGTAAAATCATTATCTACTGAAAATTAGAATAACACAAGACCAATAAAAAGCGGAATTTTAGAAGACACGGCTTTTATGCAAGGCCAGGCTCCTCATGAAGGGTTTTTAACTTTCCTTCAGTACGACAAAGAAATATGTGGAAAAGAAAAGCTTAAGCCACAAAACATGGAATATGCGAGGAGGAAAGACACAGGGAAAAGAATACAAAAGCCTGTTTCTGACTTTTCTTTCCGATGGTAACAGTATAGTCATATTCAATATATTAGAACATGTTTGACTAGGCTTGTTTGTCAGACCTTTTGAAAATAATTTTGAAGCAGGTCTTGCATATACCTGCTTAAAAATTACCTGGAAAATAAATTAGGAATTTCAATAACTGGACCATGACCTGAACTGTCCATGGTTTAACTGTCAGGTCTTTTCCTGATCTGTGTAAAGTTCTCCAACATATCAGCTTTAATAAGAAGAAAGTGACAACGGCTTTGACTTCACCTTTAGCTTGTATTTTTATTTTGCGATCTCTTATTTCAGAGCATCTTTCTGAAGCAGCTGAATGAACATCCTCTTGAGCGTTATTCCAGATTTCTTGCCAGAGATGAAGTCATACAGACTCAAAATGTCATCAGCTGCTCTTTGTACTACACAGCTGACAGGGTAAAGTGTAGACAATGTGCAGATGGACATTTCGTACTCTGGTCATTTCTGGGGTGTGTCTAAATAGGTCCTCGAGCTGCACAGCATGGAGAGAAAACTGCTTTGAGAAGCAAGAAGACACAAAGCTATCACTGTTTTTGCAGAAATTCCTTCGTCTCACTGACTCATTGTAGTCTTCAGTCGGAGGTCGTGTGTTTAACATCCTGTATGGTGGAAAATTGCCAAAATGATAACTATTTATAGCGTGCGTGTCAATGTTTGCATGCAGACGTGACTCTAGGGACGGTATCTCTGGACACACTACGGGTGACACACCTTTTCCCCTATCTGACCTCCTTTGATATCACAGAAAAGAGCTAGTGTCTTGTGTCTACTTAAGACCACACAATACTTGAGTCTATGAGCTAAGATTACATTTTTATTTGATGAATAGAATTCAAAGTTATAAATCCTGATTATATACATCTCCTTATATTAACAAAAGATTTGTATTAAAGCACATATTTAGGTTAAACACACAGCACTATGTACAGCATATTGAAAAAAACAACTAAAAACTAAGGTATACCATCTTTAAAACTCAATACATCAACAGACACACACAGATGAAACAAATTAAATAAAGAATTACAAAAATATGAACAAAGACCGCAGGAAAGATTTTACTTCAATCAAATGACAGAGGGGAGCTAATCGAAACTTGGCTGGTCGATGTCCGGCGGTATGGTGCACCTGGTCAGGTTGGACAGGTACAGAGCGGTAGTGTTCGGAACGAGACCAGACGCCACTTTTAGGATAGTGAGCAGCCTTCGTGCTGAACTCGTTGCTCCTTCAGGAGACTGAGGAGGAAGAAAAATGAAGAACTGAGTGACATGTAACTAACTGGGAAAACACAAATATGTTGTAGATGAGATAAAGCCCTTAATCTATAGTTTATTGCAGTAATATAGTGAAATCAACACAGAAATGGTTACCAAAAAAAATAAAAAATCAACCTTTCTCTATGAATGTCATGAACACTATATAAAACCTGTAGGGTGATCTGAGAGAGGATTCTGAGTGGTCTGTTGGTAACATCTTCATTTGTAAAAAAAAAAAAAAAAAAAAAAAAGTAAACTCACTGCATTTAATATGAATTATTAAACTTTTATTGGAAGAATGAGGAAAAAAAATATCTCTAAAAGCAATATAACCTGTACTTGTTTTTCCCAAACTGATTCAGAACTGGAATATGATGAAAGCAAATTCCCGACTTTTCAAGACTGCATAGGAATTCTGAAGCTAATCCCAGAATGGGGAACAACTGGGACATGTTTTTTAATCTGTCTTAAAACATGGCATTTTTTCTCTTTACTCAATAATTGAGCTCAAATGAAAGGTTGGCTTTTTTAGAAATTCAGTGATATGATTGTAATAAAAAAACAAAAACAAATAAAAAGCAGAAAAACAATAATAAAAAAGCACTATGAAAAGTGAATGCCTCACAGTGAAATGTAGCACAGTTTTAGTATCTCTTATGAATATGAAATATTTGATTCTTTGGGCTCAATGAGAACAAACCCAGTGTAAAACTGGCATGACTCCTCCAAACAGGCACTAAACTCTCATCAATGTCATTATCATTAAAGCATGATTTAAAAAAAAACAAAGCTATTATGACCTCCACATAATGTTACTATTAAATATTAAAATACTTTTTTCTGGCTAGTAGATTAAACTTTAGAAGGAAAATATGCTCAGTAATTGTGGCACAAACCTGATCCTCAGCAAACAACAGAGGGCAGTGGAGCGAGACGGCCAGCTGTCTGAGAGCGTCCAGGCACCCTGTGCGGACTGAGGCATGGCGAGCTGGAAGGACAATAGTAAAAATATCAACCATTCACATAGAAAAGGTGTTTATTTTTTCATTTTTTTCAGAAGCCTCTATATTGAAAGCTATGGTACAGTGGTTTATTAGTATTCTTCCTAACTTGTGGTACACTTGTGTGACTCAAGAGAGGATTTGTCATACCGTTAGTAGCCATGAAGCAGACTTTCCCAAGGAAATATCCAGGATCCAAATATTTCAGAGAAGCTTTTGCTGACTCAAAACTATGACAAAACAATAACGAAACACAGAACAGGATTATTTGTTTGAGAATGTACTCCAGTACAAAGTAATATGAAATACTGCATGGAGTCTTGTTTATACAATTAAATAAAGAAGTCATCTTTTCTGCTCTACAGGAGAAAATTTTCTGACTTCAGGAAGTTATGAACAAATTATAAAATATGGATTTGACTCTATATTTCTCTATAATTATACAACTTGGATCTGTTTTTCATGCCAAGACCTTTCAGACAGAGGTCAAATCAATGCTAAGTGAATAAACTTAGAATAACAGAAAATAAAACCGCTGCATTTGAATGGATTACCAGTTTTTTTCAAGTGACTGAGATTAAACATTACCTCTTTTCCGAGGTCAGATTAATGAGGAACACCACCAGGTCGATCCTCGGTCGACTCTCATCGTTCTCCATGGGAAGCGGGAGACTCTTGGCTAGTCTCCTGCAGTGAGGGGGGCATGTAGTCAGTCACAGAGATGTTGAAGAAAATCATAGTAGCTGATTTGAAACTGGTTGTAAGAGCAATAGGAATACTTTGCAATAAAACTGACATGAACAATGCTACACTTCCTGAACTATCCCGTATCAGACAGCTGACCTGCAGCGTTAGCAGGGTGAGGAGAGGGTCACTCACACATTCACAGTTACAGCTGTCTCCTCCACCAGGGTATTTGCCAAATTCTGTTGAAACTGCTCCTCATTCTCCACCAGCTGCGGGGAAATCACTTTGAGTCAACATTAAAACTCACTGGTTATTAAATTCATTATTTAGAATCAAATCATTTGAGAGGTTTGATTTGTTTCCTTGAGCACAGCAGATATGCCCTTCATACAAAAGAATGATTTATTTAATAATGAATATTACTTTTTAAAAACGTATTTCTTAAATGCATTTAATTTGAGGTTAAGGAGTGGGTCAATCAGAAAATTGTGGTTTGATTCCTGCTTCCCCACCAGTTTTTCAGGCGTTACCTCTAAACTAGTAATATTCCAAGCTTTTTGATTGGGTTAAACTGAACTAGTCAAAACAGTTAGGATACTAGTTGGCAAAACAAAGCATCGGCATTTTGAAGCGATTATATTTATACTGGGAACAAGAATTTTATCAGACTGAGGTGTGTATAAACCAAAATATGGTTTGAGTTTGTGAAAGTACCACAATATGTCAAAACTAAGAACAAGTTAAATAGATTGACGTCCACACAGACCTGCTTTACGGCGCTACATACATAAAAAAAAAACAAGCTCACCAGGATGTTGGCCGTATTCAGATCAGGAAGTTTACTGAACGGTTTTAACAGAGACATTTTAACAGAGACACAGATAAATAATATAACCAGAATCAACTCAGAAGATTTAGCAAAACAATCTCATGTATGTCTCAGCTCGTTTCTTTAGCTCGCGCCTCTTTTTCGAACGTGTATTTGACGTCATTACGTCTGACTCGTAGTCACTGTGCGCCATCTAGCGGTGCCAAGCGTGACCTGCAAGTCATCCGTTTTGATCTCCTGGATCAATCAATCAATCAATCAATCAATCAAATTTTATTTGTATAGCACATTTCAGCAGCAAGGCATTTCAAAGTGCTTTACATCATATCAAAAACAGAAACATAATGCAACATAGAATCAACAGTAAAAAAACAATAAAAACAACAATAAAAACACGACATTTAGTCAAGTTCCATCAATAGATTTATAATTGAGAATGTTTCAAATAAAATCCTAAACAGGTTTGGTTTTTGTGTCGAAATTGCATCCATAAAAGGTTTACGATTACACTCTTATTGTGTTAAATGGGACAAAATACCTATTGCTATTTTTATTCCCACTCACGCTCACAATCACAC
>CAEFZX010019007.1:0-24068 GCA_903066825.1 Alfaro cultratus | reverse complement strand
TTTTGTGGAATTTAAGAATTCGAGAAATGCTTCTTTGTAGATTGTTCTTTAATGCTTCATGTTACGTGTGGAGTTTGATTAGGCTTCCACCTGTGTTTATGGGAGCAGTGGTCAGTCAGTCATCTCCAGAGCAACATGTGGCCTGGACACCCGACCCTCCATGACCCACTCAGCTCCTGGTTTTTAATTATCATTACAGCAGCAAATGATTTTACTAAGCTCTGCACTGTCTTATAATACAAGCCTCTGTGTTTGTCATTTCCAACCACTATAAATAAAGTGGGTCGCCCTTTAAACCGAAGCTTGGGAACAAATAATGTAACATTTTAAATGTAATAAAGACAAGCATTACAATTTGCCAGCAATCTAAGAAAGTTTTTAATATGATATCGGTTTTTGAGCTAGTAAATGTAAAAAAAAAAAATTAAAAAAAAATTCTATTCATCTAATTTTTATTTGCAAAAAATATTTTATTTCCAAGAAATGCAGTAATTTTTTTACATACTTTTATATTAGGCTGATAATGTAGTAACTCACATTATATATGTTATCGGTTACAAAACTGTATTGCATTATTGGCAAGTTTCTGCCTTTATTAAACTTGAATACTGGTTAGTATTTTGTTTGCTGCGACATGATGTTCTTAAGGACCAAGACTTTGTTTTTGTTAAGCATCCATGTTTTCATATTGTAAAGACCAAGATTTTGTCTTCTTGAAATAAAACCAAGAGTACAAGTAAAACAACATATTTATTCCTCAGAGCTCTGCAGGGTTTCTGCTTATAATCAGAATAATAAGGTGAATCATGCATTCTAACATCAGTGTGAGAACCTTTACAAAACATCTCTCCAAACCAACAAAAACCAAAGAAAACATGCAATAAAAATGCAATGCGAGTATGTAATGTGAAGACATTTCTTAGTATTATACACTCAGATCCTTCACTTCTGTTATTCAGTATTTTTTTTTCCATCATCTATTTGGACGACACAGCGAGTTTTCAGATTATTCATTTATAAGCTGAGATCCTTTTATCTCTCTATCTGACTCATTTTGCTGCCCTGCACCTTCCCACAGACTCATTCGCTCATCTTCCTCATTCGACGAAGAGCAGCTTTCCTCATCTCTCTCAGCACAATCTCCCTGTTGTTCTTCATGTTAGTTTTGGCCGTCTCCAAAAGGAAGTTAATCTTCTCCTGACTGAAGGGCAGCCGGAAGGTGGAGAATTCCTTCATCTTTGCTTTGACCTCCTCTGCATCTGCAGAAACAGTGAGAGACATTTAGTCAGCATCCTTACTTCACCCTGAACATGATGCCTTGCTTTAGAGGACATTCACATAGATGGTGAGCTGAGATCGTCTTGTCTACTAAAGACCTGCTCTGGAATTTGACGAATTTTGACACATTTTGTCAATTTAGAAACACAAACTTCCAATGTCTTTGATCAGGATTTCATGTGACATGATAGATACCTACCTGTGAAGGGGAGAGGGAATTATACAGGGTATTTTAAAATGTTTTGAAATAATTATTGAAAGGGGCAGTGTTATTTGTTTTCCAGCCATATACTGAAGTTTTATGGAAAAAAAAATCAAGTAACTCTGTTACTTTCAACTGTTATGAACATATATATGCAGCTCTGGAAAAAATGAAGAGACCACTGCACTGAACCCCATTGAAAACCTCATTGTTGTTCCAACAAATATTTATTCTGAACTCTTCCTGAGTTAAAACGTTAGTATTGTTGTTTCTAAATGAATATGAACTTGTTTTCTTTGCATTATTTGAGGTCTGAAAGCATTGTATTTTTGGTCATTATTTTGACCATTTCTGATTTTCTGCAAATAAATCCATAATTTTTGCTTGGAATATCAGAGACATGTCGTCAGTACTTCATAGAACAAAAACACAACATTCATTTTACTCAAACATAGACTTATGAAGAGTAAAATCAGAGCTTCTAGAGCTGTGTATATATACAGTATATTTATATGTCAAATATGACTTAAAAATTTGCCTTCGTAAATTGGAGATCAAAGGATTTCTCAAACATGCATGAAACAATCAAGACACCATTCCAGGCATGTTTTTGAAGAGGGAATAACATTATAAGATGATGTAAAGCTCAAAAAAGTCGATTTAATAGAAAAAGCACATTTATGTTCAGACCCTCTCAGTCATTTCTTTGTGGAATCATCTTTTGCAACCGCAGTTCCTCCCATCTACCTGCTTTCCATTGACAGATGGAAAATATCCACATCCATTAAGAACACCTTCTTCCACATGTTCTCTATGCTCTTTACATGGTTTGTGGCAAACTACACAAACCATGTGGGACTTATTATGGCTCTTTGTTTCGGCAGAGGATTTCTTCTTGCCACTCTTCCATGAAAGGTGCAGGTTTGGAACTAATAGGGAGGAGAGTGTAATGCTACTAAACTCGACTAATCAGTTAAGGCTGACAGATCAAACCTCTGCAGTTTTGCTGGTTGAAAAGCGGCATGTAGATGATGGTCGGCTCCTTTTCTTTTCCCTCAAACACGTAGCAGTCCTTGGGCCAGTCGCTCTCCTCCAGGATTTTATTATCTACCTGTGGGAAGGGTTTATTCACTTCAGCTGCATAGTCCCTGGCAAGAATCAGAGTCTGTAAAAGGAAGCAGGAGTAGAAAGATCAGTGGCGCCATACTGTGCCTCAGTGCTTACAGCTTTCATGGCCTTTATTTAAAAAAAATCTAAAAGATTTGGGTCATTTTAGACAACTTTAAAGTGTTGATAGGAAGAAACACAATGTGATATTACCAAATCTACTTTTTTTCATCAATGTAAAATCCAACAGAAAAAGTAATTGTGTTGTTGTCACAGACCAGGCAGTTTAATCCACAGTGATCCTCCTCAACACATCACCCTTTCTGCCATGTTAGTACAGGAGCCCTGAAGGGACAAACCACTCTCTAATTTATGAACACTTCCAAACGTTGTCTGGTTCCCCAGTAGTTCGGATCTATGAAAAACATGCACAATTTTGCTCTTACAATATATATATATATATATATATTTTTTTATTTTTTTTTTAAGTTTTACTCTAATTTCAGTTCACCATCTACTATGCCAGCTGTGATCCAGTCCATTCTCTCAACTTCAACCAACCTAATAGTCTACTATGATTTCATGTTTTTTTTAACAACGTCTATAAAATGTTTTCTCAGCCTGACTTCAGGTGGAGACTCATTAGGTTTACTCTCTCGGTTTTCAAACATGCACAATGCCCTTGTTGACAGAAATACGTAAAGGACTATGATTTTAGTACAAAAAAAATTAACATCCTATGTTGACAGGATTGCTTGTGTTGTGGTAAGTGAACTAGTATGTCTCTGGCTCCGTATCCAAACATAATTGTTGAGTATACGTGTTTACTAAGTTGACAAATCAGACATCATTTCTATATCCACTTCCTGCGACATTACACAGAAGAACGCTGAGATCAGAAAAGCCGCCAGACTGTTACAGTTCTTCCTCTTTGGGACATTTGGAGAAGGTGTTTTATTCTGAGCTACCAGAATATGCCACATATATCTTACTAGAAGGATTCGCCACTGCGGCCGAAAACTGAGGTAAGTTTGTCTGCAGAAACTATTTTGAACATCAGAAAACATTTGAAATTGTCCAGTTGAGGTTATATTCTCTATTAGCAACAACATGCACTTTATGCTCCAACCAACTGCTGTTGGTTGTGTTTCACCACACCTGAGTCGTTTAGCAGGACTCTGGAGAACTTGACTGATTTAGAGTGTTGTGTTGGGACACCATTTTAATTTTTTTTTTAAGGTTTTGTTGTCAAACTACTTTTATCTGAAGGTAGTTTGACAGGAAAGAGGGTTATAAGAGAGGGGGAGGATGTTGGCAGGCCGGGAATCGAACCTGCGACCACCGGCACGAGGAGTAAGGCCTCAATACATGGGTTGGGCTTTTCCCCCTCCGCCATCACGGCACCCCACCATTTTCATTTTTACCAGTGCAAGCATCTAATTTTAATTGTTTACAAGTGTTTACATGAAATTTAACGGTAATTTTGAGCACCTCAAACATAATTCCAGCACTAGACTCTGGTGCAATGATGAGGTCGATGTCTCTCTTCTCTCCTAGGAATGACGGGTAGGCCATGTTGATCAGCAGCCCTGCATCGATCAGGTGAAATTCTTCTTTAGTCTGGAGACAATCAGGAACTGAATCATCTGTGAGAAACAGAAGTTAAGAATTTCAGCAACAAGGCAGTTCAGTGTGCTTTGCACCATAAAAACATCATACAGTAACCAATTATAAAACAATTAATGCACATTATATTTTGTCTAATGCAATCAAAGGCAACTCTAAACAGGGGTGATTTTAGTTTCGATTTAAAGGAACTCAGTGTTTCGTAAAGAGAACAAATTTCAATTGATTTCAAAAATGCTGGAAAAACCTCAAAGGTAGAGCAAATGTTTCAGTAACTCAAACTGTTTGGGAAGTAACTCAAACTGGGAAGAGTTTGGGAACATGTGTCTAGTCTACAGCACTCGCCAGGTCTTCCGCAGATTATTTTAGTCAAATTTAATTCTGGACTCTGGCTGAATGCTTTTAAAATGTGGCTTTTCTTCTGGTGAAGCTATTATTTTGTTGATACACTGGTTGTGTCTTCTAAAGAATGTAGCTGAATTTTACCTGAACAAATGCTAGTTTCTCTCTTTTTTCCCTCAGATGTTTATATATTTTTCAGCCTTTTCTGGCAAAAACATACCTGGATTTGTCACGTGGGCGACAGTGTCGATGAGTACACTGAGCAGTGCAACAGAAGTATGCAGTTTGCTTAAAATCTTTGACACAGTATTGTACGGAGTTATTTGTAATAGTTCTCTAACCTGCTGCATGAAGATATTCCACAGTGAGTCTGTTGCAAAGTAAATAAATATTTGTGGTGGGATCTAGCGGCCCTGCACACCACACACAACACAACATCTATCCACAGGTAAGTGGTCCAGAGCAGATAATGACGTCACAGAACCTCACTTGAAAAAGTCCAAACTTTTGTTTGTTTGTTTATTTCTTTGTCTTAATGCAGGCTAGCTGAACATCTGTGCTCTAGAGGTCTGTCCACTCACTCTGGAACCGATAGAGGAAGTTGCTGGTTGTTCCCCACTCCCACTTCAAAATAAGAGGAAGGACTTGCTTTGTAAGGAAAGAAACTGGAGAAAAAGCACAGAAACAAAGTTTTGTTAAATTAAACTTTTCCTTCTCTATTCTTTTCTGTCCAGTAACCCCTGACCCTGTACTTCAGGTCTATAGAACACACACCTGATGTTTTGAAAGCTCCATCCTCCAAACTTTGGCCCCAGACCTCCACTGCCTTCACCAGGCCAAGACTCCACTGTTGGAACAGAGTTTTTCTTTCTTCTGGACTCAGCGACTCCAGCAGAACTGACTCATTATGATGCACCTTGTCTTGAAAAAAAGCATTAGAACAGGCATAGTAAGAAATAAAAACAAGAATTTGCTGCATCAATATCCTGTTACAAATCAAAGAAAGACCAGTTCTTCTCCAATCAGCACTACCTGCGTTTCCATTGACCATATATTACAAAAAGACATTCGCTGAATAGACCCACACCAATTTAGGAGAAATTCATATGTTTCAATAAAAAGCATGTAGGTTAGAATTCATACCATGTAGGATTTTCTGCAACTTGTCGAGCTCAGACAGGGCAGTAGGATCCTGAATGGTGCTTGAGGTGAGAGTTATCAAGTGTCTGAGCACGTTGTACACACGCAGGTATTCCTTGGTTCCATCATCTGTGGGCACTGAAACAGAAGCACAAAGAAAGTGAGTTAGGTCAGAAAGCCAACATGAATTTACTAAGAATATGTTTCCAGTGGTGATTACCATTAAGCCAAGGAGGGATCACATCCCTGATGACTTCCTCATGAGCCAGTGCACAGCCTAAAACTCCTGCCCAGTTAAAAAATAAGTATTTATGAATGAAGGAAACAATTTGTGGTCATCCTAGAATAGATGCTGGTATTGTTTTGCTATTTTAGTAGGATTGGGACAGGGCTTTGGCCCCCACCAGGTCCAGCAGGTCTTCAGAGCTTTCTGATTGAGTAAATTTGATAAAACATGATTGTGGTTTTAATATTTGCACAGTAGTCAAAGTAAATAATTCAATTTAAATTAAGGAAGTACTGGGAATGTGACTTTACTATTGTTTGGTAAATCAGATGGCTGTGCCTGATTTAAAAGTCACTGGCTGCTTTTATGGATTTTGTATTTTATTTATCACCTGGAAGTGTCAGCTGCATTAACGGCGTCGCTCTTGTGTGATGACAAGATAAAGACTGTTCTATTCTAGTTTAACCTCTCTGTCTTCATCCCTACTAAATGTTAACGGATGCAATAAAAGTCTACTCTTCTGGGAGAAACAATTGTTGATCTTGGTACTGTTTTGTTTTCAGGTCTTGAGTTTCTGTGTGGAATTTAAATGACTACCTGAATCTCTGTGTTTGACAGAAGTCAGAGCAGGATGCAACTACTGGAATTGAAATAAGCGTTTTTTTAATGATGAGGTTGATCATTCAGTTTGTTCTTCTTTTCACAACAACTGCAGTTCCTTTTTCCACACAGGGCCAGATTGTTTTAATAAATGACATCTTTAGTTATAAACTGATTTTTTGCTTATTCAGGTTCTCTTTGATATTGAAATTAGTTTGATGGTCCTAAATGTATGATCGGGTCAAAAAAGCAAATATTAAAAAAAAATTGTAAGAAATTGAATCCTCTTCCATAGAATTTGTACTGTTTGCATACATAACTCAGATGTGTGCAACTAGAAATATTGACGATCATCAAAATGGGGCTTCATAACTGAGATATTGTATAGATATGCATTGTGATGACAGTTGAGTTTGGATATAATCCACAGTGATTGTGAAGCTCACCCTGTAGCCTGATCATGTCCATCTCTGGTTTCTTCTCCATCAGCTCCCCGTTGTGAAACTTGCTGCCCAACAGCGAAGTTTCAACAAAGAGGTTCAACTCTGTGAATCCTGCCTCATGAGGGCTCACCTCAAACCATTTACCTAACAAACAGAGAAAAGTGCATTAAAATGGTCAACTTTGCATTATATGTGTCATTACTTACCGACTGACACTTCGTGACAACAGTTGCAAACATTCATAAAGACTCCTTCATCTTCATGACAGGTGTTCTGTCACGTTTATGACATGTCAGTCTTATGCACATCCCGTCAAATAAAGTTACCCTTTTGACTTTATTCATGTAAACCCCTCAGTTAATGCAGATGAAAGTGTGGACCTTGTAGCGGGCCGTGTGAGTAGCAGTGTTTCTCTAGAGCGCAGTAGACGGGGTAGGGGTTGGTGGTGTTCCTGCTGGCCTCCTCTGAAAGACGCCGCTTATCCATCTGATAAAGTACAAGATGTTTTTTGAGGAATCATCACAGCTGATGAATGTCTAAGCTCTAAGCTACGCCTGTTTAACCTGTTTCATGATGCCAGCAGAGGTTAGAACCCCCCAGATGTCAGTGAGAGAGAAATCCTCCGTCTTGGACTTTTCAGCCAACCAGGCCACAGCGTGCTCCAGCTCCACCCCAGGACCCAACAGCTTGGACACCACTTCATCCATGTTGGAGCTCCACTGAGGGTCATTGTACAGGAAGGCCATGGACCTGACAACATGAAGAGGATGAGCGGCAGGCACACTGGAGTCAAGAAAAAGCCTCGTGCTTAGAAATGTTGTAAAAGCACAAAAATATAAATATCTTATTTATATTTATATCAGACTCACAGCTGCCCTCCATTCGGTGCTCTTAAATAAAGTGTGGTCTACATGAAACAATGTTTAAATTTGATCATTAACTAAATTATGAAAAGTAAATGGCAGAACTATCATAGATTGATTGAAGTTATGTTCTGCAGTTCTAAGTCTGCTAAGAAGTGAAATATGTCCCTGGTTGTTCAGTAAAGCTTTTCTGTTTTTCATCTCTGTTTCTACATTGCTTTTGTTCCAGTTCCATTCTACGTGAGATCCACTCACTGGTTTCTAGCTTGTTCCAACTTCCAATTACTCAGCGTTTGACCAGCATGTAGTGCAATTATGGCTAATTTGTTCTGTTACCATGTTGACCCAGAAACTCCTCCTATGTAAAGCAAAGTGTCCAGCATGGCCTCCTTTTCCAGCTGATACAGGAAACCTATCAGACTCACAGCTGCCCTCTGACCCCCACCAGACGCCACCAGGGCAATGTGAGGGACTGAATCCTGGAAAGAGAAACCAGAGAATTAGACAAGTTGGTTGCTCTAATTGCAAATTACTTTAAATTAAAAATGCTCATTTTTTTCTTTATTTTAGAATGAATCATCTCCACTGATCAGAATGGGCATCAAGAGACCTTTGGCAAGTGAACTGAATGAACAAGGGCCAGAAAATTGAGACTGCAGAATTTTGGGTTTGACGAAGAAGTGGCTGAAGGATCTCTGTCTTTCTTATTCAGCTTTCTAGTCATATGAGAAGAGAAACTGCAAAAGCAGGTGTATTAGCAATGTTTGTGAACAACAGATAATGTGACCCAGGATATGCTACTGTTAAATAATGTTTCTGCACCCTGGAGTTTGAACTCTTTCTTCTACAGCCCCCAAACAACCTCATCTTCTCTTCCTATAGATGACGAACCTATAGGACTGAGTCAGACCTCATCTCGCTGCAGTTGAATTAGGTCTTCCTGTAACTCGCTGCCTGTGCTGTCTTTTACCACGTAGACTTTAAAATTGGCTCAGAGTTTATATCTTTAGCCGTCTTTCTATCCTGCATGAAGCCACTAAAGCAGCTACTGTTGGCCATTAACTCATCATGTTTTCTTTGACATAGATAGTTCTCCTGGACAGGCACATCTCTGTCTTCTCAAACCCCCAGTCAATTATGCCAGTAAAATTTGATCTAATTTATATAATATATATTTCTTTTTATTAGAAAAATAAAATAAAGGTGGGCGCGGTGGTGGCACAGGGGTAAAGCATGACACATGTTTGGAGGCCTCAGTCTGTGATGCGGCCGTCACAGGTCGATGACCCTTGTTGCATGTCTTCCCCTTCTCTCTCAATCCACCTTCCTGTCTAACTGTCATAAAAAAGCCAGTAGAGCTGACAAAACCTTACAAAAAGAAAAAAAAGAGAAGTGTAGAAATGTCTTTCTTACCGCATTACAGTTGATCTGCAGATTGTTCAATGCCTGTAGAACAATTTCTTTTCTCCTGTCAATATATTGTTGCTCTCCAGCACACAGAGACGAGGAGTGACGGATGGTTTCCTGAAGACAATTCATGACAGGAGATTATCAGGTTGTTCTGCAGAGTCAACAAATAAGGTTTTGGTTGAAGGAATGATGAACAATACAATAAGCCTTATTCTGCATGTCTTACAACAGAGCCATTACTTCACAGTAAAACAGTGCAGGTACTAGACTGACCTGCCTGCAACCTTTTATTGTTTGCTATCTTTGTTCCCAGAGGGAAAAGCCCACTGCATTGTGATCTTATTTTTGAAGCATTATTTAAGAATCACTATGTTCCAGAATGACTTTTTGTTAAAAGGAATTAATAGGGTGGCCCAGCCCAACAATGATTATTATGCCTGTGTTTTCATTTCAGAAATCATGGAGAGACTGTTAGCTCGGCTCCAGGGAGCTCCACAGCATCAGTTTGTTGATCTGGACCATTTACAGTTCATAATTGGACATGAAAAGGTTCTAGTGAGTCCCAACTCCAATCAGATGACCTTTCTGTCTGGCCTAAGCTTTTGAGACCTCTTGAGTTAAAAGATGCAAGGAGAAACCCGTTCTCTTTTTTTTTTTTTTTTTTGTTTTTGTAAAAACAGCAAAGAGGCAATGAAAACTCAAAATATCAAAAGACTACCTCCAACATTTTATTAATTTGAAACTATGGTCAAATGAATGGACAGAGAACCAGAGCAGAGCATCACAGATGATGTGTCTTGCTCATTTTGTAGATGGCATTCCATATTGTATAGGGACAGCAGGAGTGGATAAGTTATGCAAATCTAGGTATAGTGCTGGAAAATTAGTTTATGGTCTTGCAGGCAAGACCATAAACTAATTTTTCAGTTTGGTAAAAGATTGAAAGCTTTTACCAAACTGAAATGTGACTGTGTGGATACTGTTACGCGACATGTACTTTGGCAAATGGATGATGAAGCAGTTGGCTGGACTATATTAATGACATAAATAACTATATCTTAACTTTTCTGTCAATATTGTAGGTGATGTCAGCATTCAGCTGTCCACATCCTTACTCTGTTGAAACCAGAGATGAAGAATTTGAGTGTTTTTAACCACTGAAGCAGCGTCTGGATGTCTCTCTGCACACCAAGTTCAGCACGTCCCATCCTGGACTGCTAGTGTTCTGCCAAAGTATTCTCCTCCTGTCCCGTGAGCGCGGCGCGGCAGAGCGAGGCGCGCGCGGCGCGGCGCGGCAGAGCGCGGCGTCTCAGTTAACAAGGAATTCTCAGAGTGTCTTTGACCAAGGAGCTCAGGCCTTGTTCATTAATGACTTGTCACTTGAACAAAACTTATTCTCTTGTGATTTTAATTGCGTTTTTCATTTGAAGCACCGCAATTGTGAAATTGTGTGTTTTTTTTGTTTTTTTTTACAATAGCAGAATATTGACAAAAGTTTACATTTGTAATGGGGACACAGCTAGTATGTCTGTCTCTAAGAAAGTAGAGTGTGTTCTGTTATATGTACTGTATCACCTTACCTCAGTAGTCTGTGGCCCGAGCCATTGATCCAATGATCCAATATTAATGCTGTTTAAAATTGGCAAATCAAAAGTTAAGACTCCAGGCATCATTTTTCAAAGCTCCTCATCCTGATGCTTTATTTGGTGTTCAGCATCTTGTCTTCCACATGTAGAAACCCAAACTCCTTGAGTTGCTAACACTGATTTGCTACACGTGTTAACGAGTCCCAATTTACAACCAAAATAATCTCATACATGTTTCATCAGAGAATTATCTCTAAGTCAAAGAAGTTGGACTCTCTCTGATTCTCCCTCTCTATTGGACTTTTGCATTTGGTAAATGTAGAATTCTTAGTTCAATTAGCGAAGCTGTGTTGGTATTAAAAACTATTGTGGTGGTAAAATTGTTTTATGAACTGTCTGTTGGTTTGTAGTTTGGTTTGTTTGGTTTTAGTGAGATCTGATCTACCACACATCTATGTAATGAAATATTAAACTGGCTTTTCACCATTTCATAATCTGTTGAGTCATAGCTCATTACCATCAGCCTGTGAAAATAAATAAAAAGTGTAAACAGTAAAACACTGTTTTAATAAAAAGGTACTAAATTTACCTTAATAATTTCTGTTGATACTCCGTGACACTTTCTGTTTAAACCTTCTTGTACAACATTTAATTTTACAACAGATTGACCAAAAACCTTAGTCTTTTGAAAAAGGTCTGAAATTGTTTTTGAAAACCTGTGGATACATAATGATAATTAAGAACATCTTTTTACAGGAATATGCTTTATGTACATGTATCCTCCCATGACGTAAACTAGAGCTAGTTAATAGAAACTATAACCACTAAATTTAATTGAAGACTTGCCTACATGATACTCGACCCCTGTAAGAAAATGCTCTACAAAATACAAACTCTGGGTTTTTGACCAATGAATGTCTCACCTCAGAAGCTGTCATATTTCCCTCCATGTTGTCCACCGCCTGCAGTGCAACTGCAGAAATCATCAGGCAAAAGCAAAACGCTAAACTTGAAAAACCTGCATTACCTCTCTGTGTCTGCATGCTGGCTCACGTACATGCACACTGAAAAGGCTACAGATTTTTCCTGCTTCTCTACATTGACCGCAATGTCTGAGGAAGTTGCACAAGAAAAGAGATATTTCATCAACACACTAAGGCCACCTGATCTCTTCCATGTGTTGGCAATGCAGAGAAACAGTTTCGAATGTAAACCAGATGTTTGAGTCAAAGTAAAAAGCAGCAAAAACATCTGGGATCTTTTGTCCACCAAGGGTCTTTGTTTGAAATAAAGATTTGTAAAGAAAACCGAACAAATGAAGAAGCAGTGCTGTAAACAACTGATAGCACTGATTCTTTACATCCTTGCATATATTTTTTAATCTATGCAAAATAAGAATATATATATGTGTGTGTGTGTGTGTGTGTGTGTGTGTGTGTGTGTGTGTGTGTGTGTGTGTGTGTGTGTGTGTGTGTGTGTGTGTAGTCCTCATGTGGCCGTCACAGGTTCGAGTCCCGGTACGATGACCTTTACCGCATGTCTTCTTCCTCCCTCTAGTGTTTTCTTGGACACTAGAACCAATAAAACAAGATTTTGATTGTCTCCTGTCCATTAAAAGCACAACTCAAGTTCCAGATTAAGGTTTTTTCAGCAGCAAACTGGACCCCTCTTACCTCTCATATGTCTCCATTGGTTTATGGTGCCAGAAACACAAAGCACTGTTTCTTGGTAGATTATAGCATTCACTGGAAACACTGGAACTGGTTTGATGGAATGGACCTTCGTGTAACATCCTAAACCTTACTGACAGACAAACAACAAAAAGAAAATATTATGGCAGAGAGGCCATGGGTAAACTTGTCCTAAGAAGTGAGAAATACATTTCAAAAGATTGACTGTGAGCAGGACTCCTCACCTTTGTTCTGCTCTTTCGTTCACTCTTTTTGTGAGTACATAAAAAATGTAGGATGCTCATGTAACAGTAAAAACAACAAAGATTGTAGACTTTATGAACAGAACAAGCTAGACAAATATTACTGCTATGAATGTAAAGTCTTGTAAACAGAAAACAACACAAAGTAGGCTTACTTTGTGTAAGCCTACTCAAAGTAAGCCTTTGTGTAGGCTTACACAAAGGCTTGTGTAAGTATGAAGCATACTGAAGTATGTCCCACATGGAGCTATGCACCATAACTCCAAATCAGTCAGTAACACTTATTGTGATTCAATTTCACCTGCTGCTGTGCAAATGAAACACACAACAGGTGGAAATGAGAGGCAACCAGCAAGACAGTCCCTATAAAAGAATGATTCTTGTTTCTCTGTTCTTGTCCTTTCTGGTTGAGCTTTTAGTCACTTTTTCCATTTTGTCAGTGTTCTCACGAATCGAGGCATCATGAGGCATTTTTTACAGACCACTGAAGTTGCTCAACTAGAGCGGCTAATCCAAGATGGAACATCAATAAGAGTGGTGGCGAGAAGATTTGCTGTGTCTCTCAGCACAGTGTCCAGAGAATGGATTAGGAACCAGGAGACATGGAGGGGCCCGTAGGAGGGTTACAACCCAGCAGCAGGACCTCTACCTCGTCTTATGTAGGAGGAATAGGAAGTCCACAACCAGGGCCCTACAAAATGACCTCCGTCACACCACTAATGTGCATGTTTCTACTCTACTTATTTTTCTGCCCTGGCTCCCTCTAATCATTGTAAGTTTGCTTTTTCACCATTTATTCAATAAACCTTCAAATTCACTTGCTGCCTCTGTTTTTTTTTTTTACATTTGGGTCCCACATCAAACCTCCTTCACATCATGACACCAGCATGACCAGTTTGGAGGGGTCAGTCATGGTGAGGCTTTTCTTTGGATGGCCGCACAGCCCTCTATGTGCTGGCCAGAGGTGCCCTGAAAGTACCAGGATGGGTACTGGCAGTCATCCACAGAACAAGAGTTACAGTTTAACTTCTCTTCTAGCACTGCTGCAGAAAACCAGCAATCTGGAGCTTGTACGTGCTGAGTTGGGGGAGGCTATTAGCAGCAAGTACACAAGCTTGATTGGCAGTGCTAAGGCCTTTCTCCTGGATCTAACTGGTTGATTCTGACCAAGCGTGGTCCTTATGCAGATGGCATTGGGACTACAGGAAGGAGGACAAGACACTTGATTGTTTTCCCAGATTATCTGTCTCAGATTTTAATGTCAGGACAGGGAAAGTTTTAACAAATATATAAAATCTATATTTTTATAAAAGGACCAACTGCAGCTTTAAGGAAAGTGAAATAGAAATACTCAACCATGGAGCGTCTAAGCTAGTCTTAAACTGCTGAGGATGGAATGCTGTCGTCAATAAAACCGTTGTGTGCTAATAATGACAGCAAGGATCACAATGTGCACAGTTATTGCTCAGTTTAATGAGTTAACTTGGAACAGTGAACTTGTAGCATAAACAGCAGAGAACACGTAGTTCCAATTTTAAAAACCAGATCAAAGTCAATTCTAACAATTAGTCTGAACATAAAATAGTCCATCTATGTCTGTCCTTTACTCTGACATAGCTTAGAACCATGCATTAGCTTCTACTGGAAATGTTGTAACAGACTCAAATTGGCTAAAAAAAACACACCTTAACAAGCCTGAGTGAAGCTGTTTCTAATCAATCTGGCATAAAACGAAATGGACATTAATTAGAGTGGCTGGTCTTAATATTTTGTTATATAGTCTAAATGTCTGGCTTTGATATAAGAACACTTGTTGACGACATTTAGATAACTGATGGATTCTTCTGTATTTAGCATAGAGCCTTAACACCAACCTTCCCTCCACTTGTAAACATCTTAAGCTGCAATATTAAACAGCTACAATAAATTGCTTTTTAATATAATACATAGGACCAAAAAGCACCAAGTCTGTCTTCTGTTCCTAAATGCAACGTTCACCCTCTTCTCTGTAATGTCTGGAGATAAGAACTGAAATGAAGCCGTAGTATGAGGACATTCTCTGCAGACATCTGCTGCTCCTGAACACTCCTACAAGAGAAGTAGCTACTGCTGGTAACATTTATTAGATATCACTTTTTAACAGGACCTCAGCTGAACGCACCCCTTTGAAGTCATCAGATGTAATAACTTCAACGAAACACCAGAGGTCTATGCACTCTTTGTGTTCTGTGTCCTGCTGTAATATTCAAAGAATTTGTTCAGAGATGTTAGAAGCTGAGTTAATAGTCTCTGTATTCCAGTTTTCTACTTTGATACTATTTATACTATAGTCAAATTTTACATTTAATCCCACAAAGGATTGTTAAAGGATTGACTGTATGGCCAGATCATGAACAGTGAAAAGGCTAAAAACCCACAATGGAGCTAAGCGCATAAACAGAAAAACAACAAGGGTTTATTTTTAGATGACTGCACGGCATAAAAAGGGAAAACTGTCACATTTACGCTGCATTGGACTTTCTGACCAGCTACAGCCAGCATCTTCACACAGTGTTTTCTTTTTTTTGCTTCAGCATTGAGACACTAACAATGCCTTCATCTCTGAAGGCATTGTTAGTGTCTGACGGGAAGAATTAAATGTATTGAATGGCCTGGTGAGCCATTATAAATGAAAGTCCAATAAAAAAGGACTTTCATGTACTTTGAAATGAAATGTAACTTGGTAACAGAGAGACTGAGAAACATTAATCCCATTCTGTCATTTATTTCTATCTATAAAGTCGTATCCCAAACTTTACCCCTCAGCTGTGAGCCCCACCCACCCACCCCCCTACCTACCACCACCCTTTTGTGCTCCAGAGCTTTCATCCCACAGCCTCCCTCCCCACCACCATTTTGTCATTTTCAACTCCAAGTGAGGCTCAAGTTGTGAAAGGCGGCAGGTCAGGATGGCATCATCTCCAGGATCCTGAGATGCTGCTCAGATCAGCTGTGTGGCATCATGGGATACATGTTCAACCTGAGCCTGATGCTGGTGAACATACCACAGCCGTGTCAGACGTCCTGTGTGGTTCTGGTGCCAAAGGTCAAACATCCACAGGACCTCAGCAGCTACATGCTGCTAGCAACGACCTCACATCTGATGAAGACCCTGGACAGCTTGGTTCTCACCCATCTCCTGGTGCAGTTCACCAACCAGCCTGGCATCAAGGAGGGCGACATCATAACCTGGCGCCCCACAGGGAACAATGCTGGCACCACTCCTCTTCACCCTCTCAGACTGCAGACTCCACTCAGATCAGCTCCACTCGCTGCCACCTTCAGAAGCTCTCTGATGACTCTGCTGTAGTCGGACAGACGGTGGAATCAGTTCACATCCCTGCTGTTTTTGAACAGTTTTCCCGTATTCTTATAAATAATCTCTTGTTGCTTTTTATGCAGAAATATACAAGCTTAATTTGCACATTTTCAAAATTGTCCTACTTAGTTGGTCATTGGAATCTGAGAATGCCTTTTTTAAATATTTCATATTAATAATTTAATCATTTTATTATGTATTATTTTTGTTGTTATTATGTCAGAAGTTTGTCTTAAATTTGTCTTTATTGTACAGTTTCTTATTTTTGTTACATTTTGCCTTCCATTAATCTGTGACTCTGCTGCTGGTAAAGCTGATTATCCACTAAGTTGCACTTGGGGACTTTAAAGGATATCTCTATTCTATTCTATTCTATTCTATTCTATTCTATTCTATTCTGTTCTGTTCTGTTCTGTTCTGTTTAATTCTATTCTATTCTGTTCTGTTCTGCTTTATTCTATTTTATCTTATTTTATTTTATTTTATTTGACTTTATTTTCATTCTATTCTATTCTATTTAATTCTACTCTATTCTACTATTTCTGGGTTTGTTATTAACCCTCTCAGCTTCTGCACATGATCATAATGTAACATCCACTGAGAGTTTAGTGTTATGTCTCCATCTCACCCTCCAATGTCTCATTTTGTGCCTCTTTGCTGTCTGCGTGAGGATATTGGTCCTGCAGAAAAGCAGCATGCCAGTAAGGCTCTTCCATGGGGGAAGGGCAAAGGTGAAGAAGTACAGGCCATCTGTCTCTACCGGGAGGTAACTCGAACCTAAACCTGACCCCGGAGCAGAGCCATTACAGTGTAATGTGTATCTCTCTGTCTGTTCTGGAAGACTCACAATGAGACCAGTCTTGTTGAGTTACCCTCCTTGAACATAAGGCAAATGCCTGGGAAAGCCTCCAGTGCTCTCTGGGATGAAGGTGAAAGGGTTCAGGGTTCCCACTATAGAAAATCAAGCATGAACCATGTATAGGCGTCACTATGGTGTCATCAATAAAGTCTTCATAACAATCGTTACGCTGTATCTAACTGGTTATTTGGGAACGATGCCTGCAAAAAAGACTTTTCTGTGAGATCGTCACAATTGTAACAGCAGGTTTGCTGAACTGGAACGTAAACCGTAATCATATGCTTTGGTCAGTTCAGACTTCAGCTGGAGACACCATATGATTATCTTTGCACGATTTAGGCGGAGACGATTGTCAGGTTTAGTCAGCACAAAAGTCTTTTAGTGTGAAGGGAGGTGAAGACCAGAGTGTAAGTGTAAGAAGGGAACTGATCCGATGTCAGATACAGTCAAAGTGTTTGAATTTTCATAACTAAATCTGGACGTGATGAGGTACTGCAGTACATGGGAACTGATTGTGACCAACAGCCAATGAAAAATAAGACACATCAGCTGTAAGAGGGTTTCTTTCTTTGCTGGTTTGGCAACTTTATTTGTAGCTGTACAACATTTTAAAAATGAGCACAAAAACAACATATAACATAAACTATCATCTAATTTTCTTGAATCCAGCCTGAAGCACTTTATCTTAGATTTGTTTGGCCGTATTGTCTGCATTGACAGGCAGATGTTCATTTCGTAACGGCTCAAACGCCTCGCTGGGGAAGACCTCCCTATTCAGTGTAAATGTACTGCTGTCCTCTCTCCACAGACTCTTCAGCTGTCAGAGCTCCATCCTTCTTCAGGCCCTCTTCGATACCCTCAGCCTTGCCTTTGATGTAAGGTATTCTGGGCTTATTCTACATGGTAGAATCCAGGTCCAGGTCCAGCCGTTCTGGCCATGTGCTCAAGCTCAGGGTTCTGGACTAGCTATGGACCCTTCTATGTTTTTAGGGGTTCTGGGCCTCAAGGAGGCTCCACTCTCAACCTGGCAACAAGTTGCTTCAATTTGAAAAGTCTGTAAAGAAATGTGGATTTTTGGCGCTTATTGTTGTTCTGCTGTACTCAGTTGGAGTTGAGGAAACGAGGTGATCAAACCTAGCTCCTGTGACGTTGTTCTTACTCCCCCATCACCTTCACATTTACAATAAATGCAATAAGGGATTTTCTTTGGGCAGGCGGGAAACCCAGATTTAAGATGGTTGAAAGATATGCTCCCAAAGAAAAAAAGGGAGGCTCTTCCTTCCTGATGTAAGACTAGTTTGATCTGTTCTTTGAAATGCCTGAGATCGCAAACTGAATAATAAAAAGAAAGATGTAAACCCAATCACCAAGTACTGTTATGAGGTCTAAGAAAAGGTTTATAAAACTGCTGCGGGATGGATGTCTTCCCATTCCCTAGCCAGGATGTTGGTTTCTCTGAGATGACCAGAAAACCCAAACTGATCCTACAACTGTAGAGTGGGGTTGAAGTCCAGACTGCAGCCATAATGCCAGAAAGTTCTGGAGCTAGTTTCTGATAAACCTAGCTGTCTGGGTGTGAGTTTGGCTCGAATTTGGTCCCAGACAGAGGAGATATGGAATAAACTCAGATTGCTTCCAGTAAAGAAAAGCCTAGTTTTCTTGTGAGCGAGAAAGAGGCTGTAAAAAGCATGTTGGCATTGGCAGAGTATTTAGGAAGTTTTTATTGGAAACAACCCACATACTTAACTCTGCTGCTCCACTCACAAATGGGTTTCCCTGACAAACATAGCTCGGATTGAGGGCACATAAACAGGTTCTCCAATGGTAAAAGATTTACTGGCAGCAGACAGTCAACCGAACAAAAAACTTCCTTACGTTTGGCGACAAGTGAATTTTTTTCTTCTCTATGCCTTCACTGGTGACATTTTGAATTTGTTCAACAACAGAAAGCCATCAGCTTAATCCCTCTAGAAAAAAGATGAAGACTTAGTCAGCAGCCCAAAGTATTTATTTAGTCAGTGGCCTAGAAATACAATCATTTGATGTTGCACATGTAAACTCTTGATTAGGGATATGTGCCTTGCATGAACACAGTTGACATTCATCCACCAGCGAGTTGACGGCATCATTAACCCACCGACAGCGATGAATGTGAACTGGAATCCTGCAGTGTGAAAGGTTTGTTAAAGTAGCAGACAGCTGAATGCATTGCTAGGCAAAGTGAAAATATGACCTACCTTCAGGCGTAAATCAGGACACCACTTACAGCCTGCAGGATCAACGTGGCCAAAAGACCATGATACCAAAAACTGTTACCAAAGAAACAAAGAAAAGCATACTTTGCCTTCCATCTAAGCAATAGCAGAAAGTGTTTGAAAAGTGAAGCAATATAATAATTTCACATAAAGATGTTGAGGTTGAAGTTGCAAGAGTTCACACATGATGTGTGTGTGCGTGTGCGTGTGTGTGTGTGTGTGTGTTCTGTTTAAATTTGGACCTGATAACACAACATTAAAGTAAGTCTGGGCCTGAAACTGTAATGGATTTGGACTCAGTTCTGGTACCTTTGATCAGATATGAATGGAACCTTTCTGCCCTGGGAAGAACGATGAAAAGAAGTGATGAGTGAAACAATAAAACTGAACTGAATGACACCAAATTTATTAGTAATATATTGAATTGAGGTAATTGTAGTCAGATTGATTAGTAAAATAAAATAAAAATAAAAAATATGAAATTATTCAAATAAATGACATTTTAAATGAAAGGTAACACATCAAGCAGAACCACAGCTATGTGCATTGAATGTTCAAAGTGCAGGAGACTGTGGAGCACATTAAACCCCCAGCCAGGTAACGCATTTCCTTGACGGTCAATGTGGAGGCTTTACAAGCACAAAAAACAGCATGAACCATAAAAACAGAAAGAAATGACCTCAAATCATCTCTTATCTGACTTGAGGACAGTGATGACTAATATGGAAGCAAGTGCACATAAAAACACATGCAGAAAAAGAGCTAGAAGCTAGGAGCACGAAGAAATATTTTAGCTAGGCATGTCAACAAATACCATGCGTGGAATGCCACTGCCAATTTTAGCCCTCGGACCTGTGGTTTGGAAGCAAAGGTTGCAGCTCTGCCTGCTCTTGAGTTGCAGATGATGGCTGCGATGCAGCACACAAACCGACGGGCGCTCAGGAGATAGGGTACACTCAACAGTCGATGGTTTTTTTCCAGAGCTACAAACTCACCGACAGCGTTGAATGTTCCCCACAACTTGAACAAGTGAGTCTGACGGCAAACTATCAGCCGTCACCCGGCACAGTGAGGGTGAGACGGCCATGATGAGAGCCACGCAGGAGGAACCTGTGGAGGAACACAAGAGCTTGGCAGGTGAAGACAGAATGAAGAATGAAGAATTTGTAGGCAAGAAAGGCAAACTTCCTCAAAATGTATTTCTGGAATACCTGTATTCACAGTGCCCTGCCTACATAGTCTTGTACTAGGTCACTTTTGTTGACAATTAATTTCATGATTTTCTTTGTGAAAGCTTTTGGCTTAACAAACTAAATATTTAATGTGTTTTCTTCTGCATTTTATAACAATTTTCTGTAGTTCATAAAAATATTGCAATGCACTATTTTTTATTTTACTTGTTCACTATATTTTGTTTTATAAACGAAAAGTAAATACAATAATGTATTAAAAAACTCGATTACTCAATAGGGCTTTCATTTTAGATATAAAGTCAACTCAAAAATATGTCTGTGGAACAAAGTTGAATTATTTATAATTACTAAAAATGCCCCCAAACCTGTGCTGCACTTAAAACAAATGAGTTATTACTTCCAAAATTCATCTCTGAGTCTAACTAATTGACAGAAATGAGTGACCACTAATATAATATATAAAAATATAATTATTGTAGGATTATTTTCCTTTTATTAGATAAAAATAAACAAGTGAGATGTGAAAATACTTCTGTCTCACTTGTTTATTATTATCTATTAAAGTGACAATAATAAAATTGTTAGACATTTCCAAAAAAAACAAAAACATTTTTGACATCAAAATACAAAAGAAACCTGTGACCCACTCAATCCTCCCTGCAAAACTGGCTCATTTCTCCTTCATTATCTTTATCTTATCAATACCAGACAGCAGGTCATAAAACTCATGAAAAAACTCGACAAACTGCATATCAGAGGCCAGGCGATGGTTGACAATATTCTGAGATTTAAAGATCTGGAGTGAACAGTGACATGTTTGGAAAAAATAAAATTACAATCTCCAAATGTTTTTTTGTTTTGTTTCTTGTGTATGTTGCTGCTCTGTATGATCTCGTTAAATAAATCAGTAGCTCCACCTCTCTTCTTTTCTCACTTCGAAAGTTAAAGCTGGAAGGAGCTTCCATGTTTTCATTGAGAACAGAAAGTTTAGTTTGTTTTAACAATAAGATCATTCATTAAAACGGACTTTTCTGGTAAATATCTCATTCAGTAATGTTTATATTTAGTTGGTTATCTTCATAGGTTTTAACTGTATGCAGCTGGCATGAAATGGTATGATGAGACTTAATCTTTGTTCATTAATGTACAATCTGTAAAGTATTCACAGTAATTCTCTTTTTCCACTTCTTATAAACCTGCAGCCTGATTCAAATTCATCTCTGAGTTTAACTAATTGATAGAATTGAGTAAACACAAATAACCGGTTATAACAACATATGCTAAGTTTTGCAATTGCAATGTTTCCATTAAGTAAGAAACACAATTAAAATCACACATCAATAAAACCGTTCACATGCCAAGTTTTTAAAAAGCCTAACACTCCATCGTCACTCTATCACTTCCTGTTAGCTTCTTCATCTTTTATCCCAGTAAAAGATGGAGTTATTGATCATATGACTGGTGTGATGCAAAAATAAGTGTTTTTATTGTAGCTTTGCAAAATACACTCATTTTGATATGGCCCAAAAAAAAAATAAAACACCTCATCGCAACACAAAAACTTTTGATCAAAGAAACATTTTTTGATAAAAAGGTTTTGCGCTGGAGACGCTGCAATGGTGCAGGGGTAAAGAAAACCGTTGAATGGAGGCCTTAGTCCTCTGTGCGGCAGTCGCAGGTTCAAGTCCTGACCTCTTGGTCTTTGCCACTTGTCTTCCCCCTCAGTCATACCCACTGTCCTGTCTGACCACTCTCAAATAAAGGCCACTGGAGTTAATAAAACCATTAGAGAAAGTTTTTGTGCCAGGATGAAGTGGTTTGTTAGGATAGATGGATCATACAAAACTCCAATGGAAACACTTTATATGCATCACACAAGACATTTGTTCAACAATCAGATGTTACTACTGGCGGAAACGATGAAGAAGACAACAGGAAGTAGTAGTAGGATGACAGTTTGTCTTTGTTTTCATCATCACAGTTCATAAAGAGTTGTGTGTCATTCCAACATATTGAATCCATAACACTTCTGTAAAATCACCAACTACAATTTTGACAAAACACAGCATAAGCAGCTGCTTCCAGGGAGGCGTCACCTCTGATTGGCTGATAGATGATGAGCGCTACATCTGTAACTGTTCACGTCTGTCCCTGCCTTTTAATAACTTATCGTATGAACAAACTTATTCATGTTATTTTAATTTAATCACTCATTAAATAGAAACACAGCAAAACTGTGTTGTTGTTTTTTTTTCAACATTAGCAGAATTTAGACAAAGATGTGTGCACACTTGTAATGGAAACACAGCTAATAAACATATTCATGAAGACCAAGGAATCTGGCTCTCATGGAATAGTTGAAGCAATTGTTTAAAGGAAGCAACATGGGGAACAGCAACATGTGGAAGCCGGTGGAGCCATCACACCAAAATAGACAACAGACACACGTGAGGCTGGATGGAGCTAAATCAGGACAATCCAGGAGGAAAAAACCTGTTAGAGGCTCCAGATGACCTGAGATGAGGTTCACCTTCCAGCAGCACAACCACCTTGAAAATCCAATCAGAGATATCATGGGATGGTTTAGATCAGTGTACCACACTTAGATCAGGATCCTCATCCCTCCTCAGAGTATGATAGGAATTTACTGATAATACCACGTTAGGTCCATCTCAGAGTGGCACATTGTACATAGAGATCTCCTAAACCATGAACTGCTCATATATGGTATTCCTATCAATTTCAATAGATTCATTTCACAGTCGCAGGGCTTGTTCTGTGTTTTTCACTGCATCGTTGTGAATGACCATAACACCGGTTATGACTCAGCATTTCTCACCTGGTCTTGGCCGTTTGGGTGGCTCATGACAGCACAGGATTCCTCTCACAGATGAAGCTGAAGCACAAAATACGAAAAAGAAAAACAATAGTACATTTTTTGAAAATAAACTATTATAATTAGAAATAATGTTAAAACTGCAGCACTGAACATGACTAGGGACCATGCTGCTTGTATCTAAACAGTTTGTTTTTGCTGTGCAGTATTCAGTCGATGTTTATACGATCAAATTTCTGTCAGTTTCAGATCATTAGGAAAGAATTCACAGTTCTTCACTTTTTCAACATTAGATGTCCCAGCATTCTTCCAATTTGTAAGTAAATTTATCTCATTCTTCAAAATCCTACACACAAATGTCTGACTGCGACAAGGTGGAAAAAAAGATTTTGAGATTTTTGCGAATGTATCAAAAAATACAAAACTAAGAAATCACATTTATCTAAGTATTCACGCCATGAAGATCATAACTGAGTTGTTTCCACTGATCATCTCTGAGATGTTTCTCCAGCTTAAATCAAAGCGTCTCATGGAGATCTGCTGTCCTGCAGATTTTCTCCACACCTGAATCAAACTGATGACCAGGCCTTTTCCAAATGTGACTCCATCCTGAAGAGGAGATCCAAACATTTTATACTCATCTGTGTTGGAGCTGAGAGGCATCAAGCTCCAAAGAGACTCCAAGAAAAGGCCAGAGCCTTTAACTGCTGCCAAAGTTAGATCATCAAAGTATTAAGCAAAGACTAGAATTACTTGAGTGGAGGTGATTATGGTTTATATATATATATATATATATATATATATATATTTT
>CAEFZX010019003.1:0-14265 GCA_903066825.1 Alfaro cultratus | reverse complement strand
CAGCGTGTAGGTGTGGCTCTGCAGCATGTGGTGGAAATTCAAATGGAAAGTCTCTTAAAAGTGGATTTATTTGCGGTAAAACAGCGCCCCCATGTGGTAAAAGTATGGCGTTATAGATAAATACCAAAAGTTTAAAGATCTGCTAAAAAAAAAAATACATTATCACAACGCCTGTTAGTTTTCTTCAGAGCTTCATCTTGTGAGTTTGTAATATTTACCCTAAAAAATTTAATCTAATTTTTTTAATCAAGAAGAGGAAAAAAAGAAATAATTCTTTAATCTGGTATTTTTAGAATGAAGTACAGTTAACGAGTTGCTAAATTTGTCGCTTAGAAAGTCTAGACAAGAAAGACGGAGTTTAGCAGTAACTAGTTACATTAACTAGTTACATTTACTTGAGTAACTTTTTTGAAAAGTACTTTTAGGAGTATTTTTACTACGCTGTACTTTCTGCTTTTGTAATTTTATTATGAAGTAAATCTACTCTTACTTGAGAAAATATTTTTGACTATTCTGAAGAAATGCGGTGAAATACATAAACAGGAGTCGATGTTTGTGGAGCAAACTGCAGAGAAATCCTGTGACCAGAGTCTCACCAGTCAGGCCTGGTTGGTAAATATTCTGCAGATTCAGGTTTGTGTCTCTTCCTCTGCAGTCTCTGTGAGCATCTCCAACCTTTACCCCGGCTGCGAGAACGTGAGCGTGCGCAGTCGCAGCATGATGTTCGAGCCCAGCCTGACCAAAGGCGTGCTGGAGGTTTTCTCCCCCGTCCACAGTGCGCTGTCGGCAGCGGACGATCAGGCCACCAAGGCCATCGACATCCAGCACGCCAACATCCACGGTGAGAGACTCGCGAAAAACACCCCGGAAATTCACCTTTACCGTTCAATACAGACATCTGTGTAGTATGGAAGCCCATTTCTGCCAGGAAAGAAGAAAAAAGCCCAGGAGGAAGTCATAATTACAAGATTTGAAGTCATATTTTTGAGATTTAGTCTTAATTTCAAGATTGAGTCATAATTATGAGCGTCATTCATAATTTTAACTTTCAGTCTCACAACTTTGAGATTTCAAGTTCAAATTTTGAGATTAAATCTCATAATTGTAATTTTCTAAAGTTCTAATATTGCGATTCAATCATAATTTTGACATAAAAAGTCATCATTTTGAGATTTAGAGTCTCAAAAGCACTACATTTCGTTGCTTTGTACTTGTGACAGTGCAATGACAATAAAGTTGAATTCTATTCTATTCTATTCCATAATTATGATATTCAAAGTCATAATTATAAGATACTGGAGTAAGCCTTCTTATAGAAACAATGTAACCTTATTATGTAATTCTGACTTTTCAAACTTGAAATTATTACTTTAAAACTCATAATTATGACTTCCTATTGGTCTTTTATTTTTTTCTTTCATGGCATGAATGTCCTTCTATAGGACAGATATTCTTTAATGTATTAGTTTTTTCTTTTATGGCATGAATGTGCTTCCATAGGACAGTTATTATTCAATGTATTAAAGTTTTTTTCTTTTATGGCATGAATGTGATTCTATAGAACAGATATTCTTTAATGTATTAAAGTTTTTTTCTTTTATGGCATGAATGTGCTTCCTTAGGACAGTTATTCTTCAATGCATTAAAATATTTTTTCTTTTATGGCATGAATGTGCTTCCTTAAGACAGTTATTCTTCAATGTATTAAGGTGTAACGTAACGTCCTCCTTTCCTCTGAAGGCGTTGGTGATTTCAGTGTTTGGGAGTTCTCAGGAAACCCCGTCTATCACTGCTCCTACGACTACTTTGCGGCCAACGACGTGACGGCGATTCACCTGGTGCTGTTCAGCCTGGAGGAGCCGTACGAGACGCAGCTGGGCCACATCACCTACTGGCTGAACCTGCTGAAGGCCCTCACCCTGCCGCAGGACAACATCGGTACAGCCCGCTGCTTTCACTCACACACCGCTCAAAATTATAAAAATATTTATTTGCACTACCTCCCAACAGCCTCATTTAAATTTCAAGTTTATGAAATCATACCTTATCGTTCCCAAATGTTTTCCATCTTAGATTAAATCTCTGCCCTGCAAAATTCAACTGAAAAACATAAAACTAATTTTCATAAGTCTTTACCCCGTAGTAGTTATAGTGAATCTGATAAACTCAACATAAACTTTTTAACATTTTCTCATTTGTCTCCTTTACATTAAGCAAAAGCTTCCAGAGAAGTTCAGAATTTAAAAGGTATCAGTCAGAAGAAGGATCGAAACAATTCTACAACATTAAATATGTAACAACCAGAAGTTTACATACACTGCAAAACACAAACTCTTACCAATTGTTTTTGGTTTAGTTTTTAGTTTGCCTGAAATAAGACAAAATTGACTTACAAGTAACTTTTCAGTAAGAAGTTGGAGTTTGTTTTAAGTAAATTATTTATAAATATTGTTGGAAAAGTACTAGTTTTACTGCCAGACTAGCTCACTTATAAAAACACATTTCTCATGTTATATGTGAAATAATCTGCTTTTTCATCAATTTGTCATTCAAATTCTCATTCTAAGTTGTTCCAAGGGCCACAGATGGCTCCCGAGCCGCACTTTGGGCACCCCTGATGTAGAGTCAGCATGCAGCTCCAGTTATTACATTTAGATAGAAGCGATCAGGCCAAAAATCTGGGCTGAGCCTTCAATGTCACATAAAGATGGTTACAAATTCAGCCTTTCATCACCTGAAAACAAACTTTAAAAAACTGCAAAAAAAAACTGTCAAAGCTAAAAACCCACCTGCTTAGAACTGATTAATAATAACAAACATTGATCAACATATTTGATCAGCATTTGCTTATTAAATGTAACATTTATTGCTTGTTTCATAATTTTGGTGTTTTTAGGTAAAGCCGACATTTGTCTGTGACGTTTGTGATGTTTTGATTTTCTGCCGGTCCAGTTTTCGGAGGTCGGATCCAGCAGCCGCTGACGGTCGTCCTGGTGGCGACGCACGCCGACCTGGCCGACATCACCAGGGCGTTCTCTGGAGAGTTCAGCTACGACAAAGAGCGAGCGCTGCTCAAGGAAGTCAGGAACAGGTTGGGAATCAAACTACAGCACAAAACGGCGATGAACATCACCGTTTTTAAACCTGGGTTTCCCCCAGAAAACCTTCAAAACACTAATACAGCCACCAGTGCTTTAGAAAATCAAATTCTGATTGCTCTGAAATGGTAAACCAAAGTCTTCCATTAGTGATTTATGAAAAAACCCAAATTAAAATAAATGAACAAAAGAGAATCAGCCTGGCGGGGGAGAAGTAAAGCCTGGTGGCCCGCCAGGCTAATGATTCACTGGGGAAGCCCTGCTTTAACTGAAGACATGGAAAAAAATAGGAGAACAAAATCCTGTTCTGTTTGGTCTGAAATGGTAAAAGTTGTTCTGGTTTCCAGGTTTGGGAACGATCTGCAGATCAGCGACAAACTGTTTGTGATGGACGCCGGAGCATCAAACTCCAAAGACCTGAAGCTGCTGAGGAGTCACCTGCAGGAGCTGCGCGCCGGCGTCATCTCTGTGAGTCCAAACGTCCTCAAGCTGTCTGCAGACATCACACTGTTTCATATTTCCAAAAGCAATACAGAAAACGTGCGTTTTTGGCAGCATTTATGAAAAGGCATCATAACTTTTTAGGATATTTTTTATTTTTATTGAAACAAATTTTACAAAACTCAGGTTTTTCATTAAATAACAGCATCAAAATCAATCAGTCTGTGAAAAATTAAGCAAGTAGAGATACATCTTTTAAGAAAAGGAAATACAATAAATACAAGATAAACAAATATATGAAAAAAAATCTATAAAAAAACCCCATAAAAGCTAAAATGACTAAATTCATGTAAAAAAAAAAACTTCTGAAGTTTCTGTAAAAATATTTATTGTAATAAGAAATATTATTAAGGAATTTGAGGGATTCAATCAGATTTAAGTTCTTACAGGAAATTAGGCTCTCACCTTCCCGTTCTCCGTCGTTGCAGAGGTGCGGTCCGATGACGCAGCTGTCGGAGCGCCTGCTGGCCGCGCTGCCGTCCTGGAGGAAGATGAGCGGGCCGAACCAGCTGACGTCATGGCAACAGTTTGTCAGCGACGTCCAGGAGCAGATCAACCCGCTGGTCAGCCAGGACCACCTCCGGACTCTGGCCATGCAGCTGCACAGCATGGGGGAGGTGAGGCGTCGCCACCAGAACCCAACCTCATCAGCCCTTCTGGTTACCAGTTCAGTCAGTACCACGACTGGCCACCAGGGCGCACTGCTGAGTCAGCCTGTGTTTACCAGAACCACTCAACTCAGAAAACCAGAACATGAAAAGTTCATCATGTCTCTGGAGGGTTAGGACCACTGGGGAAAAAAAGAAAAGATTTTGGACTTTAAAATCAGAATTTTGACTTTTTTTTCTTAGAAATTTTCCTTTTTTTCTCAAGATGAAGTTAAAAATTTCTGAAAGTCAAAATAATGATAGAAAAAAAAAGGAATAGTTCATGTTTTCCTTTTAATGGGAACATACAAAATAGTCAAAAATGTAAGCTCATTCTGAAAGGAGCTCAGACTAAAATCTGAATGATTTTGTGTAAAAATGTAATGAACATGTTTTGCATAGGCCATAGAGCTATCCTAACCTGTTCAAGGAGGAATAATCAGTTGGTTAATCTGGGGTCAAAGGTATTTTGGGTAGAAGTGGGAAAGAAAAAGGGGGAAAAAAAAGCTCTTTATTCCTTAAAAATGTTTCAAATTCATCTCTAAAAGCCTAAAACGGTGAGTGAGGTTCCTCTGTTTGTTTTTCCTGCAGATCAACATCATGCAGAGCGAGACGGTGCAGGACGTCGTCGTGCTCGAGCCTCGCTGGCTCTGCACCAACGTCCTTGGTAAGCTGCTGTCCGTGGAAACGCCGAAGGCCATCCACCACTACAGGGGGCGCTACAGGCTGGAGGAGGTGCAGGCGCTCGCGCCGGAGAGCGACGTGGAGGAGCTGCTGCAGATCCTGGACGCCATGGACGTCTGCGCCCGCGACATCACCAACCCGTCCATGGTGGACGTCCCGGCTCTCATCAAGACCAACGGCCTGCACCGCTCCTGGACGGAGGAGGAGGAGGACGCGCTGATCTACGGCGGCGTGCGGCTCGTCCCCGCCGAGCACCTCACGCCGTTTCCCTGCGGTTTGTTCCACAAGCTGCAGGTCAACCTGTGCCGCTGGAGCCACCAGCAGAAACCCGAGGAGGACGGCGCCGACGACTCTGACGGAGACATCCACCTTTGGACCAACGGCGCCAAGGTGAGCCAGGCGGGGGCGGAGGCCATGATCCTGCTGGTGAACCACGGCCAGGGCGTGGAGATCCAGGTGCGCGGCCACGAGTCGCAGCGGGCCAAGTGCTACGCCCTGCTGGACACCGTGTGCAGCATCACGGAGAACCTGCTGGCCTCCACGCTGCCGGGCCTGCTCACCGCCCGGTACTACCTGAGCCCGCAGCAGCTGCGGGAGCACCACGCCCCCATCATGGTGTACCAGCCCAAAGACTTCTGCCGCGCCCAGATCCAGCGCGAAACCTCTCTCACCAACACCATGGGCGGCTACCGCGAGAGCTTCAGCAGCATCCTGGCGTTCGGCTGCGCTGAGGTCTACCAGCGCGGCGTGCTGGGGACCGACGTCCACATCGCCGACGTTCCTCTGCTGGCCCGCAGGAAGCTGTGCCGCATGCTGGACCCGCCCGACGCGCTGGGCAAGGACTGGTGCCTGCTGGCCATGAACCTGGGCCTCACCGACCTGGTGGCCAAGCACAGCAGTGGCGGCGGCGCCACGCCGGACGCCGACGTGCAGCCGCCGCCGCCCAGCCCGACGGCTGCGCTGCTGCGGGAGTGGAGCGGCAGAGCCGGCAGCACGGTCGGCGTCCTGATGATCAAACTGCGGGAGCTGGGGCGCCGGGACGCGGCAGACTTCCTGCTCAAGGCGTCGCCGGTGTTCAGGGTCAACATGGAGGTGCTGAGCGGCGCCCCCAACGGATACCCGCCCACCTGCAACGGCGGCACGTCGTACAACTCAATCAGCTCCGTCATATCGCGCTGACGCAGCTTCAGCAACGGAGTGCAATCATGAAGAGCTGCTCGCCGTTTCCCAACACCCTGTACAGCCGACCCCCCCTTCTCTACACTGCAAAAACACAAAATCTGACCAAATATTTCAAATTTCTACTGCAAATATCTTTGTAAACTAAAAATAAGACAAAATTAACTTAAAAGAAACTTTTCATCAAGATATTGCAGCTTGTTTTACTAAATATTTCCTTAATGTTGATGAAATTGTTCCATTTCCACTTGCAGATTATTTCACATATAACAAGACATTTTCCCAATTTGTTTTTTTTTTGTTGAAAACAGAGAAAATAGAGTTTTATCTCAACAATGCATTAAATAAACCAATCAGTGTCTGTTAAATCCATAAAATCAGCCTCATGATTCAGTTTCACTGCAAAAACACAAAATCTTACAAGTATTTTTAATTTCTAGTGCAAATATCTTAGTAAAGTAAGACAAACAAAGTCAAAAGTAACTTTTCAGCAACAAATAAGATCTTGTTTTAATTCATTAATTTCTTAATATTGATGAAAAAAGTACTAATTTCATCTGCAGATTATTTTATTTGAAACAAAACATTTTTTCCATTTTATGAATAAAATAATCTGCCAGTGGAACAAGAGATTTTTCTCATATTATAAGTTAAAATGTCTTGTTCTACCAGCATTTAGTTATTTCACTTATAACCAAGATTGAATCTTGTTTTTAGTCAATAATTCCTCAATATTAATAAAAAAAAAAGATCTACTGGCAAATTACTTCAGTTATTATATGGGGAAATTATCTTGTTATAAGTAAATTTATCTGCTAGTGGAACTAAAACTTTTTTTTATCAATGTTGAGGAATTATTGACTTAAAATAAGATCTTATTTATTTGAAAAGTTACTTTGAAGTCAGTTTTTTCTTAGAAAACATTTTTCATGTAGGCAGCACTTTTCTATCAGTATTAATTGATTATTGACTAAAACAAATTCAAACTTCTTACTGAAAAGTGACTTGTTAGTTTTGTCTTATTTGCTAAGATATTTACACCAAAAATACTTGGTGAGATTTTGTTTTCTTGCAGTGTATGAATGTCGTTGAAGCTCCAAAGAGGAATCCTGTGGTTTTAATCTCATTGTTCTGCTTAACAATAATAATAATAATAATAATAATAATAATAATAATAATAATAATAATCCTCCTGCTCTGCTGCAAATTAAAATAGGAAAAACTAACCCGTCTCCAGGTGAAGAAGTCGTCTGTTTTTCAGCTCCCACTCTGCCTGTCGGTGTTCATGTAGGAGGCCGCCATCTCTTTTACATTTAATATTATCTCAGTCGTTTATTTTTCTTTTCTTTTGTTAATCTTTGTGTATAATTAATAAATTAAGAGTGTTTTTCAGAGTGCCTTCTGGGCCTTCTACCTCCCTAAAAGCACAAACCGTCTTGTTGTTGCGACAGCTGTTCTTTCCAAACATCTGAAGAACCGTGCCTTGTTGACACTAAAACAGCGAAATCAAAAGTTTAAACCTCGCCTGTTTAGATTTAAGGCAGAAAACCCAAATTATGAAGAATCTTATCTGGAAAAAAATCAAACAAAAACCTGTTTTTAAGTCAGATTTAGGATAGTTTTATCAGGGATGTCCTGATCCAGGTTTTTGTCTCCACTGCTGATCAGATTCGATAAATAAACCCCGAGTTCCAGCCGGATGCTTCATGGAAATCAATATCATGCACATGCAGAAAAATCAGACATTTTGCATCGGTATTTTATGGTGGCTGAGAGCTTCAAACACATGAATGATGCAAACACAGAAACAAAAACTACAACAGAAAAACGCTGCAATCACAGAAAATGGAAACAAATACAATCAGTTAAACAAATATAAATAAAAAGATGAAAACAAATGCAAGCAGGAAACACTGTAAACTCGTTTCACAAATGAAAGTCCTCCAGACCACCAGGGGGCGTCGACTAAGAAATCCTGTAGCACCAGACTTGGTAAAGATGGGATGTTGATATTTATGGGGTTTTCCACTAGAAAGAAGGAAGAAAAGGTGTGTTTTACAATATTACTGAGCACAATTGGGTCTTTATGTAGGTAATACTACCTACTCCAGACTCCCCCTACTGGTCTGGAGGACTTCTGTTTTGTGGAGCAAGTTTGCTGTGTTTCATACTTGCAGTTTTTGCTTCTTGCAACATTTTTTGTTTGCATTTGTTTTGATAATTGTAGGTTTTGCTTCTATTTCCAGTGGTTGCAACATTTTTCGTTTGCAGTGGTTCTTCTGTTGCATTTGTGTTTTGGAGTTTGCATCATTCATGTGTTTGCTGCATGTTTGCACCTGTTGGCCATTGTAGTGTTTCTTTTTCTGAGTATTAAATTAACTAACCACCTCCTCAAAATCCTTTCCAGAGTTTTGGCAGATGCTAACAGAAATGCGCAGCTTTAACTTTGCTCAGTTAGCAAAAGCGCTAAGCTAACGCTAAAATGTTGACTTTCTGTTGTGATATGACTCATTGATTGTTTGACTTTTACCCAATTTTATTTGAGTTCTGGTTGAATGACGACTGTTTCAGCTGCTTTCTGCTCTCTGGTTGCACCAGCCAATACTGTCTCTCTCTTTACCTATAAATTTAATTCTAAATGCAAACTGTGATGTGGTTTTCAAGCAAGGTACATTAAATTAGGTCGCACATCAGTTAACCAACGAAAAGTTTGGTCTCTGTGATCGGGACATCCCATATTTTTAATAATTTTGGGTGATTCTGTTTTACAGGTCCCATAATTTCCTTCTTTTGGTTTTGATTAAACTTTCCCCTGAACAAAATGTTTTTTAATTTTTGTTGTATTAACTTGAGCCAACATCAATGTTACAGTTCAGATAATGGTCTAATCACTCTACATTGTTTTTTTGTACGGTTTCCTCAATTATGTTGAAAAATGTGTTTTTCTTAATTTTGTGCTTTGGAGACGTTCTCTTCTGTTACTGTTCGATCGGATTGTTTTAAAGCTGCTTAAATGCTTCATATTTGGTCGTTCTGTTACAGTCTGGTTGTGTTTTTATTCAGCTTTTCATTGTTACCTGTTTGGATTTAGTACAAATGTTCTCTTTTGTGGCAAAGTTTGTAAAAAATATATATATATATAATTATCTTCCGTTGTAGACATTTTAAATCTGAACCGACAGCTGATTATTTTCCTGATTTCTTCACTAAATCATCCCGGAAAGAAGAAACCAAAGATTCTGGTGTTTGCTCCATGTTTCTGCTGTTGTTTTATTTTCGGTTGCAGCTTCGACTTCAGCCTCTAGATGGCGGTAGAATCCACACATCGGACCTTTAATGTTTACAGCAGGAACAGAGACCAGATTGAAACTACAATTGTTGATCATAAACTGTAAAGACAGTTTGTAAGGAAATTCTGGGACCTGTTAAATATTTTTCCATTTCAACAAAAGGAATTTTAGCCATTTTTACCAATAAAAGGACAAATTTTTGAGTCTCTAAACTTTAAAAATCATCACGGCTGAGATTCAGGGTCGACATCCTACTGACTTTAAATAGAAAGTGCCACAAAATAAATAGAAAATAGCCTAAGAAGGTGGATTTTTTGTTATGTTTTTGCTGTAAAGTAACTGTTGACCGTCCTGACGCTCCAGCTTGCCGTCCACGGTGTCGGCTGTTTTCCTTTTTGCACAGTGGCGTCGACGCCACCAAGCTAAATTTGAGCTTCTGTCGGTTTCGCTGCGGGTTCTTGGCCGGCCACGCGTCGCCTCACATCTTCTTTCACTTTGTCTTTTTACAGCACGAAGCTGCACTGCAAAAACACAAAATGTTACCAAGTTTTTCTGTCTAGTTTCTAGTAGCAGTGTCTCCGTACACTTGAAATAAGACAAACCTTTCAGTGAAAATGGGAGCTTGTTTAGAGTTAATTTATTCATTTTGATTATTAAAAAAGGACTAGTTCCACTGGCAGATTATTTCACCAACATCTAAGACATTTTTCCATGTTATAAGTTAGAATCTCTTTTTCCACTGGTGGATTATTTTACTTTATAGCAGGAAAACTTCATGTTATAAGGAAAATTATCTGAAAGAGGATCTGATACTTTTTCATCAAAATTAAGAAATTATTTACTTCAAACGAGCACGGAAAAGTTAAATAACTGATGCAAATAAATGATTACGTTTGTATTTAATTATTGGTTCTTGTTCCTGCAGCATCTCTGTGAAATTTATGAAAAGTCAAAACTGAGAAATCTTCTAGAAAAAACAACATTTTTGGAACTTTCCAAGATTCTTTGTTTGTTTGTTTTTTCCAAATAACTCTGAGTTAAAAAAAATTCTGAGTTTTTTCTAGCATTTGGTTTTTGTTTTTACTTTTGATGAGCAGAAATGTCTGGAGAATTTCTCACATAAATCTATGGGATCACTTGGTTAAAACAAGCTCAGAAAAGTTACTTATTAGTTTTGTCACATTTTTACTAAGGAGTTTGCAGTAGAAACTAGACCAGAAATACTTTGAATTATTTAGGTTTTGCAGTGAGGAGAGGCTGAAGAAATGGGGTAAAGTTGTTGAAATGCTTTTTGTTTTCTTGTTGTTAGGTGTTTGTAAAGTTTTTACAGAAGAAAACAGGAATTATGACATTTTTCAGGTTGAGTATTTTAATCCCAAGAGGTTTTTGTTTCTGGAAACATTCTGATAAGAAGAGCTGCAGTATTTCCTGTGTTTCACTTCCTCCAGTGTTCAGAGTCAAAATAAGCCTCTTAAAGCCGCTTTTCTCTCAGCTCCAACTTGCCAATCGACTCAGCAAACCGCTCTGATTTCTCACCCAAACGCGGAGAGGCAACATGAATGTAGAGAAAAGATTCACGTAAATGACAGAAAGACTTCAGCCTTTGCAGAAAACGCGGCTCGGCGAAGCGTCCCAGACCGGTTCTGTGTTGCTGCCAACGCTGTGTGCCTGAAACGCGCTGCTGTGTCGTCGCCTTGTGCAGATCACAGGTTGGGAGGTGAAGTTTTGGGGGAAGGAAAGAGGAAAATGTTTGATTCTGTTGTGAGAACTGAGACTCGACGGGATCGATTGACGGTTTCTGTTTGACGGGGAGATTTTGGTCTAATCGCCACATTGCACAAGTCTTTTTGTCGCTATTTATGTTTTGTTCTTTTAGCATGTCTGAGAATGCCATGTTCTTATTACTTCTGACACTTTACAGTGTAATACATTTTATAATAAATTCTTTATTACCTTCCGGGTCGTCTGGAATGATTCTTATTGTTCTAGCGAACAAACAAGCCCACAGCATCACAGATCACCACTGTGCAATTAGGACAATGATGCTTTTCCAACTTTTTTGTCTTTTTTTTTCTAGCCAAACTCACCTCATTGGTTGCTATGGAGATGCAGTCAAACCCAAGATGGCCTCCCTTACCTGGATGATCACATCCAACTCTGTTTTTCACACTTTTAGATGGATCTCCACTTCCAAAACACAAAATGTTGCCAAGTAGTTTTGGTCTAATTTCTAGTGCAAATAACTTAGAACACTTGAAATACGACAAAACTAACCGACTTTTCAGCAAAATACAGGCTCTTGCTTTGGTGAAATAATTTATTAATATTGATGAAAAGATTCTAGTTCCACTGATTATTTCACTTATAACTAGACATTTTCCCATATTATAGCTGAAATAATCTGCCAGTGGAACTAGAACGTTTTATCAATGTTTAATGTTTAGGACAATTTATTGAATAAGTCCTTAAGTCATTAAAATCCTAGCTTTGTTGTAAGAAATGTTTAATTAATTAATGGTTCTTGTTCCTGCAGCATCACTGTAACATTTGAGTATAAAAAGAAAAAATGTGCTACAAAAAAATCTGAAATTGAGATTCATCTAAGAATTTCTAGCAAAAAAACTTTTTGGCTTTTGAAACTTTACAAATGTTTTCTCAAGTTTTTCTCTGCAGTTTTTTTTTTTTTTACTTTTGAAAGCCATAAATGTCCATGCTTTCTTTTCTGAAATATTTCTTAAATTAAAAGAATTTGAGTTTTTCCAAGTTAATTTTCAAGTTTTGAAACTCAGAAATTTCACAGTGATGCTGCAGGAACAAGAATCATAAACAAGTTAAAAGAAAAAGTCAGTTTTTTAGTGTTGAAAGCAAAACTCCCAGCAGCAGGTTGTTGGTCCAGTGAAATATTTGCTCCGGGTTTGGTGTCTGAATCTCCACAGCAGCCGCTCCTCCCCAGGTTATTATTATTATTATTATAATTATTTCCACGACCCAACCCACACAGTCACCTGAGAGCGACCGGCCCGGTTCTGTCCGGACTCGCCACACCGCTGCGTCACGCCGTTTCAGTTCAGCAACGCTCTGCAGCTGCAGCAGAGAAACAGCAGGATTTATCTGACTGAAGAGGTTTCTGCTGTTCTTTAGACTTGGTTCCATACAGCAGCGAATTATGACCGTTGTAGATGGAAAAAGAGAAAAAATAAGTACATTTCTGACAAAAAATAAATAAAATTTGCAAGCTCCAAAAGTTTACATTTTGCTAGAAAATTTTGAAAAGATGTTGGGATTAATCTCAAAAAGTTTTTCTAGAAAAACCAAGAAAATGTCTTCGTTTGTAAAGTTGAACATTTGCTAGAAATCTGGAATTTTTAAATTAATTGCAGCAATTTTTGAAAAAAGAGACAAATTTCTGAGTTTCAAAAGTTGAAAACTTTCGACTAATTAAACTCAAACCATTTCCAAAAGTCAAAAATTTTCAACTTTTCAAACTCAGAAATTTCCAGGTTTTTTCTCAAATGTTTGTGATTTATCTTTAAAAAAAAATTCTAGTAAAGTTTCAAAGAAATGTATTTTTTCTTGAATATTTCTTAGATTAATCTAAAAATTGCTGATTTTTAGAAGTTTTGACTCTTGAAACCCAGAACTTTCCACATTTTCATCTCAATATTTGAGGCAGTGAAGTAGTGAGAAGTTAAAGCTTCTGTTTTTTTAGGTCCACATGAAATCATGTGACTGTTTGCACTAAGGCTGAATCACGAGCCGATGGGGACGATCTGATCCTATAGACAAACAGGCCGGGTCTCATTCTCAACCATAAGCCTGAAGGGAAGTTCATTGTGAGTAAAAACACCTTTAGAGGAACAGCAAACACACAGTTTCTCTTCCTGGTTCTCTGCTAAACAATCCATCCCAGGAAACATTTCTGTCGCAGCTGATTCTTTTTCTCTTCCAAAGAAAACGTCTACAGGCAGGAATGAACCTGGGTTGCATTTCAGCATCCAGATCCTAAAGTCTTTTGTTTCCTCAAAGCTGCAGTATGTAACTCCTATAAATATATATGTATTTTTGTTCACATATCTGTTGCTAAATATTAGATCTTTAGCAATTCTGGTTTTAAGAAAACATTAAATGATTAAACTGTATGTTCAGTTTGATGAGCTGTTCGTCTTGAGTTCACAGCTTTCAGATGATTCCAGCTGTAAACGTGCAGACAGGATGGAAACACGGCACAATAATCACCATTATGTCATTTTCTGCCCGATTCTGGTAGAAATAAACGTCTGACTCACATAAAGTCACATGTTTTCCAGTCATTTATGACTTAAACTAAATGTTTTTATCTTAAAGCTGAATGTCCCAGGTTACAGTTAAATATATGTTTATTCAAACACTAAACTTAAAACTGATGTTTATTTAGCTTTTAATATAATAGGTTAGAATAGAAAACTTCTTTATTGTCCCAAAATGGGGAAAATCTGGTGCAGTGATAAATTATCAAAGCAAGCAGATTTACACAAAAATAAAAATTTAAAATAGAAATGAAGAACAGCATTAAGAAACAGAAAATACTGTGCAGTTATTAAAAATAGCAAACTAAACCAAAGGAATGTAGAAAAATTGTAAAATGTGTTTCTGTATTAAACCAGACTGTTTAAGTGACAATAAAACTGTGCAAATAACAGAAATGTACAAATATGATCTGGAATATCAACTCTTTTTAAAACTGTTGGAAGGAAGGATCTGTGATAACACTCCTTTGTGCACCCAGGATGCAAAATGTATGTATTTTCCAGCCACAAAGAGACATTTTATAGAACAATTTTATAACAACGATATATATATATATATATATATATATATATATATATA
>CAEFZX010019001.1:0-116099 GCA_903066825.1 Alfaro cultratus | reverse complement strand
TTTTTTTTTTTCAAAAATTCCATCTTTTTTTTTTTTTTTTTTTTTTTTTTTTTTTTTTTACCACCAGTTTCATTACAAGCACAAATAAAGGGGGCAGCAGAAAGGAGCACAGTAAGGGCAGAATACTCGTGTGCATGTGTGTGTGTGTGTGTGTGTGTGTGTGTGTGTGTGTAGTGTGTGTTCTCATTTGCATGGTTCTTGAATGATTTGGTTTCCTGTGGTCACACTGACAGAATTCAGACGCTCATTATCTCCCTCCATGCCCACATTGCCTTGCCTGTCACCCGCCTCGGGATGCTCTTCCTCAGCACTGTCTGCTCCACCTTAGGGATGGAGGCTGCCTAGCAACAAGCCCTCTAATCAGTAAGACAATGGAGGTCCTGCTAATTGTAGGTGTGTATTTGTGTGGGAACGTCTGAGCACAATGGACTTTAAGAAACAAAAAAGATTTTATGAGGGGAATCCTTAAAATAAATAAGCTGATTTACCCTCTCCTGTCATCAGAAATCGTAATTTTGCTCCAAGCATATCTTTTGCCTTTTGTTGCTTTTTCCCACAGACACATTCCAGTGAAGAAGGGGGAAAACATTTAGGGGAATTTAAGGATGCTTAAAAAGATGAAAGCATGACATGTACAATCAAGATAATAGCTGGACCATTTGAGTGGGAGGACCACAAAATGCCAAAGAAAGTGACGACGTGGATATTTAACCTCTTTCCCTTCAGTTTGTCAAAGCAGGCGTCTCCCTGTGAGAGAGTCGACTGCAATTACCAGCAGCTAATTAAGGGATCCATGTCCTCTGTGTGTGGGTGTGTGTGTTTTGCATGTAAGAGTTAGCTGCTTGTCTCGTGTTTCCCCTCCTACGACATCAACATTACAGGAATAGTTTCAAGCTGAGGTCACACTTCACTGTTCAGCCCAACACAGAGCAGCGACCCGCTTTCTGTGGCTGCTGCTCCGTTACTCCAATCCTCTGCAGACACGCCGGGACATATATCAGGATTAATATGATGGGGGAGTTGAGGTTATGTAAGGTCTGCAAGGTTTTAATGCATGGTAAGAGGTGGAATGCTTATTTATAGTGACTGTTTTCTAGGAAAAGTGTTTTTCTTTTTTTTTGTTGTTGTAATTTTCTATTTTTTTGCCCTACATCAACGTTATAATTTTTGGCATCTCTTTCACATTTTCTGTATTTTTTCTCACTTGCTCTTCACATGTTCTATATAGTTAAAGTTAATGCAAACATCCAGACAGCATAATTTTGAGATTATATAGTTTGATCAGTGTTTGCTTGCTCCCTTTCCCTGCTGTTGAGTGGGTATAAAACTTGGATAGGTGGATGGGTTGTTGTCATTTTATTAAAAAGTTTCATTTCAGCCCATTTGCAGAAAGAAAATTGGCCTGTTTCGTGCACTGTTTGAATGCAATAATCTATAAATTTGTACACTATCACTATAGACTTTTGCCGGTAATTTCTAATTGTTTATCATGTACAAAATTATGTGAGTAATTCATTATTCTATTATTATTCTATTCTGACAATTAATCGATTAACTGGATGAAAAAGAGTGGTCCTATTCTACCGATTTTTAACTTAATCAGTTTAACTTAATTTATGCAATATCATAAACGCAAAAGAACATGTAAACAAGCAAGTCATTCAATTCATTTTTTAAATAACAAAAATATTTTATTATTTTATTCCTTTAGTGTATGCTTGATCCTTTGTGGTAAATGATGCATCTGCAGCAAAAAACAAAAACACAATTATTAATTTTTATCTATTCTCTGTTTTTTTAGTATGTATATAGTTCATCACAGTTTTTACTGATCTGAGATTTTGTTTCTCTAGCAATATTAATGAATAAATAATACTAAAAAATGTTAACTGTCACCTCTGGTAAAGACATGCAAAAAGCTAACTTTATGTTTATTTATATAGATTTTTAAATTTTTTAAACCTTAGTGTTGTTGCACCTTTATGAACTTCCCTAGGAATACCCTCCATAGAGCTTTAGAGTGTCGTCTTTTCCTAAACTAATCATCTCCCATCTCTCACTCTGTGTGAGTCCTCTTCCATTCACACTCTCCTCCATCAACAGTGACTTTACTTCAGCTCTTAATCAGCAGATGAAGAGGTCAGGGTCGAACGAAACCAACACACACTGCTGCAGGAGCAGAAAAGTGCAGACAGGAAGAAAATCAAGTTTGTTGATTGAAGAGGAAGTTGAGGAAGTGAAAGCCACAGAAAGCCACACTAATATCAGGTAGAAATCATAGACTGCAGGTAGGGACTGAGACAGAGCGCAGTGAGAGCAAACACAATGTAGAAGTATCAAGGTGACATGAGATTGTTCATTAGCCAAATGGGAAATAAAAACACAACAAAAACTTCTTCACTAATTAAGTAAACTGCACAGAGTAAAACTGAGTGCTTTAACGATAGCGTAATCTATTTCAATCTAGAAGACTGTTTCCTTTTTCATCCACGTATGTGGAGAGAAAAAAAGCTCTCAAGGTTAGGTTTAGTGTGTTCCTGGAAAATATGTTGTTTTAAAGAATTTTATTCTTTTTGACATAGCTTCCACTTTGCTTAATACAAAATGCAAAAAACTACCCATTTAGTGTATTTTGGGTTAAAATTTAATTTACTGTATTTTGTTCACACCTCATTTTTTGCTGTTAAAGAAGCAAAAATCTGTTTCCCTCCAGCATTTCTTCAAATTGTTTTTGGCTGGTATGTAACTAAGTAAACCTCAGACAATTCCTCAGGATGTGTCCTTTATTGTCAGGATGAAGTTAATAATGGCATTTATAAAATTAACTAGATAATTTTATAAAGTTTTCTAGTTAATATACGACTCCTATAACTTTATAGGAGTAAATCAAAGAGAACTTGGGTATTTTGCACTAGGTGAAGCCATTCACACACCTGATTTTTCTTATCTTTTATTTACTCATAAACAGGCTTTTAGTTGCTAAAGATTCTACTCTTAATGCATATTTTTATGGAAATCTGTAAGACAGAATTTTTTTGTGTCCAAGTAAAACAATTGACAAAATTTATTTAAAAATGACTCAAACAAATCTCATCAAAGTTAATGCCGTTCCCAATATTTGAAACTCCCATATAAAAATAGATAAAAGTACCTGCTTCCCCCTATAAGATCCATTTTGCATGTATGCAAAATAAAAAGGGGAATAAAAGCTAAACATTTTTTTGTGTGTGTTTTGTGAGTAACCTAATGTCATCCTACTATCACAAGTCATTGTAGTCTCCCCCTTGCTGCACTGAAGGAAAGCAAAGTGAAAACTTTGGGATAAAAAAGTTTTATGTGTAAAGAAAAATAAAAATTATTACAGGATGTAACTGCTCAAATTATTTTATTATCAACCTCAATCTCCTCTTTTGGTTTCTTTTCCTTTGTCCATCAACCTCTCTCTTTGGCACACATAACACACACACTTGTCCAGTCTGGACATCCTGCTGTCAGGGCACCATGTTTACCACCGGGACCACAAAACAGGATGTGTTGTAACTTTGTAACATTGTTTAACTCTGAGTTTATTTAAAAAAAAAAAGAAAAAAAAAAGAGTTGTTTGTACCTCAGCTCAGACGCATAGGAAGGACTGAGTTGTTGCCATAGGAACATGCCATTCAAGTGGCTGTCAGGTGATGACAGAAAAAAGGAGGATGAAAGAAGGTGAAAAAAGTATTTTTAAACAGTGCGTGAGAAAGTAGAGCTAAGAAAAATGGCCAGCTGGATGAAAAATGTAAAAGATATGAGGAAGCTAGAAGTCTCATGGAATGAGACTGAAAATGAAAGGAGACATAGCAAATGAGAGGCAGATGTAGGAGAATGAACAAGCACTAAGTTATTAAACGTTCAGGCTGTCAGCAGTCTGTCTTTGCCCAGATTTTCACTCTTTGCTCTCAGTTACAGTAGATAACAAGTCTGTCACCATAGGACTTACAGTGCCTGCTGGCTACAAAGAGATTCTGAGACAGCACACAGAGGAGGTCAGTGACTGAGTCTGACAAAAGTAAACGGAGACCACAATGCTACTGCTTTGTGACGTTTTGGCTTGTGGACATACTTTTAAAAAATGTGCAGTACATTGCAGAAGCTTTCCTGTGGCCTGATTCTTTTCTCCTCTGTGTTTTATTTGGATTTCTTCTGACAGTATGGAGAAAAAAAGAAATTAATACCAGAACGAAAGATATGACTGCTGTGGTGTTCATTTTAATTAAGCCCCCTTTACAGTGACATCCCTGAAAAAAATCCAGTACAACCAAATCCCCTTAGAAGTCACCATATTAGTAAATTGAGTCCCACTTTATGTAACAAACTATATAAATCTAGATGTTCTATGAAGATCTAAGAGTTTTTTTAGAGAACATTGGAAAACGTCATCATCTTAAAGACCAAATGAGGAGACCGGTCAGGACTGAAGTTGTGAATAAGCTTCAACTATTTTAAACCATCTCGAATATTTTAAACATTGCAAAGATTACTGTTCAGAGAGCATGCACTGAAGAAGCAGTCAAGACTGTCATAATTTTTGCATACATGGTCTTTTTGGAAGAGTGGCAAGAAGAAAACTATTGTAGGAAAAAAAACAATGATGTGTGTCCATTTTTCAAATCCTGTCCAATTCACATAATTGACCTCAGGTGGATTCCAATTAAGCTCTAGAAAAATCGCATGGATGATCAGTGGAAACCGTACCGGAGCTCAGCCATGACAAACCTTCTTCACACTCTCGGTATAAGTTGTTGTGTGCAGAGTTTGAGGGAAACTTAAAAAAATAATAATAATAAGGATTTATGTCAATGAAAAGTAGAGAAAATGAAGTGTCTGTACAGTGAATTATGAAAGCGGCAATGATCAAGATGCACAACGTAAGCTTTGCCTCCATGATTGCAAACTGATCAAGTGGTAAAATAGGTAGTTTCATTTGTAGGTTTTGGAAAAACAATGCAAGATTTTTGAGATGTTTAAAAATTTCTGTTGACTGTTTATCTAAACGAGTTTGAAAGTTTGGTGTGAAGTTTTTGTCTAATTGGTGAGGTATTGTTTGAGACTGCAGCTCCGAGGAGGAACTTTGTGGAAGCAAGCATTAAGGCGACCTCGAATGGCTGCCACAAGCAATTCAAGGATTTCTCAAACATGCATGACAGAATTAAGGCATATGTGTAGGTATATTGTTGATGAGGGGATGACATAACAAGAAATTTTATTTTACAAAATAATCTGCCATTTAAATTGACTGCAGGAATATAATGGCTGAATTTTTTATTGGAGGTCACCTCCACCTGATTGTTAGTCAAGAATCAAAAGTCAACATAAATGTGTAACAGTAAATTTGAAGAGGCTTTCACAAACATGCAGAAAAAGGCTGGAAATTTAGTTTGTATATTTCTTGGCATCTTACCCGTTATTGTTACACATTTTAAACCATAACTAGTCATCCTTGGAAAGTTTTTTTTTTTTTTTTATAGAATTTTATGAATACCATCCTCTAGGACACTATTTACGCCATGAGTTATATTTACAGAGCTCGGAAAAAATATTTGAAATTTCCCATTCTTCCTTTTCTGTTTTCTCTCTTTGTGGATAATAGTTCTCACTTCTATCCCAAAGCCTTAGAAATTGATTTGTAACCCTTCCCAGACTGAGGTGGATGTTATTTTCTCATCTCTTCTTGAAGTTGTTGTTGTCAGACAGGTTTAAGTGATTCTCGAGTCTACAGGTCTGACATTGATCAGGCCTGGATGTGTGTATGAAAAGGTATTAGGGGTAAATATTATTTTCTAGCATTTCTTGGATATGCTTCTATTCGTACATTGGTATATCTCATGTCCATGCATTAGGAAGGTCGTTACATTTTCTAGTTCTTCAGACTCACTTTAACAAACTTGCTCACAGTCTGTGAAACTTTCTTCACCACCGTTCCCACCCACTCCACCCTTCCCTTCAGGGTCAGAGAGGAAGAAAGGGTGACTATTCTTAAAGCAAACATGTTTCCTCATGCACAGGACAGAGCAGTTTTTGTGCAATGGATTTTGTTTTGTATGTGTCTTAATTCTGTTTGTGTAACATTTTCACTTCTCTTTGGCACTGATCACCTCTGTGTTGCTTGTCAAAGCAAACTCTTAGGCAAGACGTTTTCTCCGTTTTCTATCTAAAAGGAGTCAACTTTAAAGTGCAGTCCCCAGTTCAAGATGCAATCGAACTGACTTTGACAGTGAAGTTGTTGTACTGTTTCATGTTTTAAATGTTCAAATTTTAGAGCAGCAAGTACTCATAGCAAAAAAAATCAAAGTGCCAAAACATAAAAGGGGAAGATTTTAAATATGTGTTGCTACAGAAACGCTAGTAATCATTATTTCACAGCAAAAGAGAGAAGAGGGAGAATACCCAGAAAGCAATTTTGCACAGATAATGTGGAGGAAGGGAGCCCCAGCATACCACCTGATAAATTTGCCTTTGAGAAACATCATTGTTCAGACAGACAATAAAATAACTACTTAGAAAGAGGGGAGGGGGCATTGCTAAATGAGAACTGAGACCTGATTTACATGCAAATCTGAAGAATGGAGCATGTCTGTTAGGGTGTAACTTCTCTCCTAGGCTGCCTTTGCCTGGTTTGGGTTGTTGTGCAGTGCTTGCTCTTCTCAGTTTGTTAATGACGTCTTTATTAATGAGTGTTTTGCACAGCCACATACAGATGCACACAGAGACGCAAGTGCAGTGTGTCTGTGTCACTGTGCTGACACACTGACCCAGTCTGCAAGATGTGAGCTTGCCTCTCTTTCTGCCATAAAGTTTCTGCTCGCACACACAGGTGCTTATGGTAGGTTCAGTTGTGCTGACACAGATTTGACCCAGTTCACCATTTAATAAAAAAAAAAAACCCACTTTAAATCTGAAGCAGAAATATTCAGCTTACTCCATCCGTTCTGTTGAGTTGATCTAGTCAGAGTTAGGTTGAGATAGCAGTGTTTTTTGTGTCTGACATGGTGAGGAGTTTGTCAAGGTCAATATTTACCTGATTCCATCATTATCAACTCAGCCTGCCATCAGTAGGTTAAGCTAATGTCTATTCTTAAAGTCATCATAAAAGCTATTGCTGAAAGAAAGCACTTTTTTTATTTGCTTGTGTAAACGTTGCCAAATACAATGTATTTAAGGTGTACAAATTAAAATTACTTTTTTCCCCTGAAACAGATACCTGTTTCAGGGGAAAAAAAAGTTATTTTAATTTGCATTTGCATTATTTGAACTACAAATTCCTTAGATTTCAGTTAGCTTCATGTGGGACTTTTCTTGACTCCTTTCTGACCTTTCCTTCATCATAATGTGCCAACCACTCTTTGTGAGCCTTAGAGTCTCGACTTTAAAAATGGACATAAAGTGTGAGTGATAAAGACAGTGAAAGTCTTACAGGGCTAATTTATTATTGCACCCAGAAATTGTCTGCATAGCAAAATATAATATCCCACAAAATGGTGACCAACTTTGAGATTGCGATTTTGCTCACACTGACATTACTATGACAGTCGCTCTTCAAAATGCTGCTCTAGTTACAAAGTATTTCTACTTAACTTTATTTAATCTTTGACTCTTTCTGGCAAGCTATTAGCAATCTCAGCTTACTTTTACATTACATAATTATGCAATGTACTATTTAATATATTTATGGACTTATTTATTGGCTTATTTGTTTATGATACACCAAAGCCAAATATCATAGAATTTGATAGAACGATGGGAATAAACAAGCAAAATATTGACAGATACTAGTTTTATTACAATAAAGGTTATAAAATCAGAAACTGTCATTTCATAACTAGCAAAATGTATAATAAAGTGGAAATGTGCTTCTCTTGCCCAGATGATATCAAGTGATTTAGTATCTTCCTACAGATGTAGAGAATCAAACAATAGCAGGAGTAGTCTTCACTACTTCTTTTAAGCTTCAAACTTTATCTCTCATATGTTTTGAAATGGGCTGCACAGTGGCACAGTTGGTAATACTGTTGCTTAGCAGCAAGAAGATCCTAGGTCTGAATCTTGGCCTGGAGTCAGACCCGTTACAGAAAGACGTTGGTTACAAGTTCATATGTCAAGCTTGATTCATTGATTCATAGAGGTTGCCATGGGTGCAAAATCATTTACAAAAGTAACAAAATCACTGCATGTTCTTGACTGCAGATGAACATGGTGCTTATACATCTATCTATAAGGTCTACTATTAGGGTGTGTTGTCATGGTTTCACAGGTCAGATGTAAGTGGTTGTCAGCCAGATGTTTTGCAATCGAGCCTATGTCTCCAAACACATTGGATTCAGCATGTCCTCACTTTGACAGCTGACTCCCTCTTCACCAGTTGACCACGTAGCTTCTCTATCATTATATTATGCTTTATACGTTATTGGACAATATATATATTTTTTTTAAAATCTGCATTGTAGTTCATCAGCTGAAAATAGACCTGCCTCTCCATGAGCAAACTTGAGACTTGCCCTTTATTATATACATCATTGACTATACATCATTACTTGTGTTTGTCATGGCATCAAGTGTAATCTTCTCTCTGAATTATTAGAAAGGTATTGTGTTATCCTGCTTTTTATGAAGTTCCCTCTTGTTGTGCTTGTGCTTTCAGGCTCTGCAGAAGTTAGCAAGTCAGTACCTAAAGAGAGACTGGCCTGGAATCAGCCCCGATGACCAGAGAACAGATTATAGGTGGGTTTGCCTTTATTTTGTTCCGTGCAAGAAACTGAATTCACATAAGCACAGAGTATCTTTTTTTTTTTACTCAGTGTAACCTGAGTTATTTAGACAATTTTACAATATATCTGAATGTTGCCAAATGTTATCTAAAATAGAGCTAAAATCAGATCTCTGAGAAAGATACCTAGATCTTTGCTGTGTCAAAAACAAAATGCATTCATATGTCCTGTAATTTACTCTGAAAAAAGCTTCTCATTCATCTCTGTTCAGCTGAAAACCTAATCTAAGCTCTGTTAGATGAACAAATCTGTCAGGTCTTCAACACACCACAGAAGAACAACAAAATATATACAACTCAGTTTTTTGAGTAACATCTGATTTATAAAAAAATGTTTTTTACCTAGTTTACTATACAAACCCTTCACACTGTGCCAAATCAGATCACCCTAATGCAAAAGGCTCTTGGAGGTGTACACTGATTTTTGTTTCTCCAACCAGGAATGTGTACGCTGTTTGGAGAGCCTACTTAGAGGGAACTGTTCAGGTGAGCCAGTCGAGACTGAATGTATGTGACAACTACAAGAGTCAAATATCAGAACCTGCCAAGACCGTTAGACTCTATAAGGAACAGCAGCTCAAGAAGGTGAGTCAATGTGTAGAAGTGCGAGTCAAACTTTGTTCTCCTTTACTCTTAAATCGCATTGAGCTTTTTCTTAACATGAATAGGAAAGAGCTTAATCAGGGTGATTAAGTTCTTTCTTTGGCAACTCAACTTTCTCTCTGCTTGCTCCTCACAGACCATTGATCAGTTGAGTGGCATTCAAGTAGAGCTGCAGGAGTCGGTGAAGGAGTTGGCGAAAGCCAAGAAGAAATACTATGACTGCGAGCAGGTTGCACACGCCGTACGAGAGAAGGCCGACATAGAGGCCAAGTAAGTTTAGGAAGGCGCTGAGTGTATCAGGAGAGCTTCTGTAAAAAAAAAAAAAAAAAAAAAAAAATCAAGGATGATTCACAGTGTATGATGCACATATCTTTTATTTTTCTTGCCTTTTGAGCCTAACAGGATTTTTCATTGCAAAGCCAACTTGAGCAGAAGAGCGTCTGAGGCTTTGCCATCTCACAATTAGTTCCATATTTTGACTTGGTGCTGATGACTGTTGCTTTCCTGCCACCTCTCTTGGTAGCAGTAGCTATGGTGACATTTTTCACTTCACTGAGTTCTCAGCTCTGGTTAGTGCTCACATCGATTGGATGATCTGTTCTTTATTACTTAGTAGAAAGCCAGAGGCAGCAGAAACACTTTTAAGAAAGGGTGATGATGAGAAACTGGAATTTCACAGGCACAATCTTTATACTTCAAAGTGCAAAGATCAGAGGAAAGTGTAGGACTGACATTATAAAAGGTGGAAACAGATGGATAAAAACCTAAATACTCAATGATTTTATGACAGAAGTCTCTATATTTCACCATTAATATACTACATCATAATGTATAGACAAAATCTGTTCTTCATATCTGTCTTATTTTGTTCTTTCAGGTCCAAACTTGGACTTTTTCAATCAAGAATTAGTTTACAGAAGGCAAGTGTAAAGGTAAGAGGGTCTCACTATGAATGTTATTGCCTTTGCCCAATGCCCCGCCCACCTGAGACAGACGTGATTTAACACCTTAGATATCTTATATCTAACGTTGCTTCTTTGTGAAACAAAAAATTACATTCAACATTCTCCAATGTTGCTGAATTAATTAATTAAAATGACTCAGCAAAGAGGAGTTGGTCAAAATTCCTGAGCTATGTTAAGTTATTGCAAACATTAATAGCACTAGTGTGTCGGCAGAAGTTGCTTTCACACTCTGCCGGGTTGGTTTTCATAGCTATTTCTGTTTACCAAATATTGAAGTTTGTTTGGTGATCTAAAACATTTTAGTGCAACAACAACAAAAAAAAGCAAATCACAAAAAATCTATAATGTTCTTTTTCTTTATTGCAGTTGAAAGCAAAGAGAAGTGATTGTAATTCCAAAGCGACACAGGCCAGGAATGACTACCTGCTAACGCTAGCTGCTGCAAATGCCCATCATGACCGCTACTATCACACAGACCTGCTGCACTGCATACAGGTAAATACCTAAAGGTCAATTAAGAGCTAAAATTTTGGGGTTTGTGATAAGAAGATATTAGATTGTGAAGAATTTAGAATTTAATCCTTAGGTTCACAAACCAAAATTTATGTAACTGTTTATGACATTGTTAACCATTTCAATTAACATGATTGCTTGAGTCTGGCCAAACATTTTGAAATGGAGAGTGTGCATGTTTGATCTGAAAGTGTTCATGTTTTTTTTTTTTTTTTAACTGAAAGTTAATAAAATTATACAAGTAGGTATAGATTTGTTCAGCGAGGCTTTTTGACCTAAACACATTTGTTTTTAGGGTCAAAACTGAGTTATATAATTTAAATAATACCTATCCATAGACTGATGTGTGGGGTAAGAAAAAATCCAAATGAAAGTAAATCCAACAAAAAAAGAGTCAAGTTTGTTTTGCTACATCAACATTTCTACTGCTGACTTTAGACTTACATTTGGGTAAAACCTAGAAGGAGTTTTTATTTAGCAGAGGGGAAACACTTTCAGGTTCCTAGCTCAAATTGGACATTGTTATTTTTTTAGGAAAGCATCTTCAATGTAAATCTGCAAACTGCCAGAAACCAATATGAAGAAAACAGGCTGAAGGCAAAAATTGTGCCTAAAAAAGTGATGATATCACAGTTTTTGAGGCTCTAAAGAGAGTTGCAGTCTTCCAGGGTGTTATGATTTGAAATTCATATCTGAGTAAAAAAAAAAAAAAACTGTGTAAGGGATTTTGATTCCCACTATTGTCCCAGCAATGGTTGATTAAAAATGAGAATGTTCATATAAGCATAATCGCAAAAAACAAAAAACAAACAAAAAAACCCAAAACGGAATCTTAGGTTTTGGTAGTTTATTACTGAAACGAGTAGTTAATTGAACTCTTAGTGGTGAATTTAGCTCCTTTTAACCAGGTACACTGACTGAGACATTTTCTTCTTGCTCGCTTCTGAACAAACATGCAATTTACATGACTATTAAAGTGACTCAAGAAATAAGCTCAGCTTTGTGAACTGAAACATTTCTGAGAACCTATTTCTAGCTTTCAGCCTTGCTTCAGTTTCTCTCTGACACACTGGCCCTCAGGCATGTACAGTGTGAGCATCTCCACTTGGAGGCCTCCCTGAATAATAGATCCTCAGTTCACTGCAACAGAAGGACAGAACTGCAGGGAAGTATGGATGTACACAAATATGTTCACGCAAACACGCAATGAGAATAGGGGGACACTGCTAGGAGGAAGAAAGCTGTTCCTATTCTCTGCTTATCTTTCTTCTTTTAGTTGTGGAGGTTAGACAGTGTCACATGGAATTCTGTAATAAATGTAATTTTGAAAAATGGTACCAAACTGACATAGCCATTACCTCAGCTTTCTTTTATTACTTTGTGCAGTAAAGTCTGGCAATATATGCTTTTAGATTCTTGAATTTTTGCAGTGGCTTGCAGAGTTTTGTGTATCTTGTCACATTACAACCACTAACTTCACTGTGTTTTAGTGGGATTTTATGATAGACCAACAAAGTAGACCATGATATCTGGTTTTCAAATTGTTTAAAATAAAAGTTTAACAGTGCTTTGCTTTTGTGTTCAGCCCCTTTTAGTCTCGTATAATTTTGCATCAGCATAAAATCAAGATGGTTTTTGAACACTCTCAGAGGTTTATTATTGAACATTATTGAACAAAATAATGTCCTCTATACTCTAAATAAATAAACACTGCCACATCCTGAGAGAAAAAAACAAAAAAACAAAAAAAAAAAACAGTTTAAAGCTACGAAATATTTGAAACTGAAGCCGAGGTTCACCTTCCAACAGGACAAAACCCCTATAACACAGTCTGTGCTACAATAGGATAGTTTAGATTCAGTTATTTAATTAATAGCCTCAACCTAAATACGATTGAGAATCTAAGACAGTACTTGCCATTTTCTGTCCATAGACACTCTCCATGCAGTCTGACCAGTCTGCATTTAGTTTGTAAACAAGATGTCGGAACAAAATCACTCTTTATATTTGAAGCTGGTAGAGATGCACCCTGTCAACGACTGCTATATATTATTACCATTGAGTTGCTAAATACATACTCCACACTTTTCAGATTTGCATTTGTAGAAACTGTTAGAAACCACGTACTCTTTTCCTTTGTCCTTACATCTATTTACTGGTATTTGTTTTCGTATCACATGAAATCCCAATAAAACACATTAAAGTTTGCTACTGTACAATGAAAAAAAAGAAAAAAAAATATAACGCAAGGGGCTTGAATGCTTTCCCAAGGCACTGTACAGAGGTTTGTTTTGCTAAATTTAATTTGAGTATAATTTTTCCAGTTATTTAATTTTAATATGAATCTGCTACTATTTTTTTCATTTTCAGTTTAAATCACCACTTTTGCAAGGCACTATATCATGAGATGTGGCAGAGGGAGATTGAGTTGATTTAATTAGAACAAAAATCTGTTAAAGCTGAAATGTTTTCTTCAACAAAATAAAACTACATCAACTATCAATGTATTTTACATACGTGACAGAAAACAAGGGGTTTAGGTACAAGATATATGAGAAAACCAGCATAGTTTTTTTAATTGTTTAAATTTAAATATTCTCCTGAGTGACTGTTCTGGCATCTGGCTGCAGCAATAACTTACATCCTAAACACAAACACTGTTGTCCTTGTTGATGCAACAGCTGTAGTAGGAGGTCAGGAGCAGCTCCACGTCTCCCTCTCCTGGTCGAAGCTGGTGCCAATAGTTACTTTTTGCACCTCTGCTCTCCTGTGTGCTCTGCTTTGTTCGGGCCAATGCAGTCACTCGCCTAAAAACACACACACACTATGTGCCGGGTCTGAGCTTTTTCTGGAAGCTGACTCACTTTGTTTCAGCAATACCATAAATGGCTAAAAAGAGGAGGGGAGGATGGGAAGAAAGGGCGAGAAGGAAATGGCCAGACTGATGAGGGAACAAGCAGAGTGAAGTCAGCCAACTGCCCACCCTTGATGACATAATTTTCTTGTCAATATCCTATTGTTTTATGATGCTGCTGTGTGTGTGTGTGTGTGTGTGTGTGTGTGTGTGCATGTTCACGTGTGCGTGTGAAAACATGTGGGTGCTTTTAATTTTGTACAGCAACATCTCAGAGTGCTCTGTAAGGATATCAGAAACACCAAGTGAAATAAAAAGGAAAATTAAATAGCTAGTTCACACTATCTGAACATCATAATTTCAAACAGATCAAATCAAATATTTTTGTATTTTTCTTTGAAGACTCAGGCTTCTGATGGCATTTGGCAAGACATTTGGCCAGATTCGTTTATTTGTGCCTGAATATTTGAAAGCTGAAGTGTGAGTTAGTGTGTGGTCATTCTGTTGTGGAACTCTTTTACCTTCCTCTGCAGCTGTGTGAACACTACACGACTCCTAGAAAAACTATTTCACTCTTCATTTTATTTTCTCTCACCAAGTACGGCTGTTAATACCTCCTCAGTTGCTTTCCTCTTCTCTCCATAAGCTTCAGTCTTTCTTTTTCCCGCTGGCTGATTTGTGTATTTGGCAGTGTGGCCTTCTTCTTGGCTGATCACTTGAGCCTCATACCTCATTAAAATGTCCTTCTGTCTGTTCATCCAAACTTCTAATTGTTTGGTTGAACCAAAACAATAAGTGAAAACAGCTGCTTCGTTTTCTTTCTTACTTATAGTCTTCTTTGTTACAAATGCGACACAAGGAAATAAACAAGCTTTTCGAGGGCATACAGTTAATTGCCAAAAAGCATTGTTATAACAAAGAAACAATACTTACTTACTTTTCTTGCTAAGTATGTGATACAAAATATTGTGAAATTACACTGAACTAACATTCTTCTCAGTGTTACACTGTTATCTTTTTCTTTGTTTGTCCTCAGGCCTTGGATGGGAGAATCTATGAGCATGTGAAGGACTACCTGGTGGCTTTGTGTCGCACTGAGCTGGAGGCCTCACAGGCCACTCACAGCACCTTCCAGTTCCTCTTAGAAAAATCTTCCAGGGTGAGTCAAATTAATTTAGAAGTTCATTTTGGGATGAAGGAACAGAGATTAAAAGGGTTGTCATGTATAAAAAATTTTTTATCAGTTTATTTGAATGCAAACTCTGTAAATGCCTGTGAAATTCAGTAGGAGAGGTTGGATTTAAATGTGATGTTTTCAAACAAAACCATAGACGACTGTCTCGTGACTTAACGTTCACTCAACATATGAACTGCAGAGGAGGATAAACTGGGTGATGGCTGCTGCGAATTTTCAACAAATAAGAAATGTTTACCCTACTTTCACCATACCCTCTCACCCATTAGTTCATAGTCTATCCAAAACCTATTTATCTCTGGTCCATCTAAAAATCTAGGTATTGGTTCGGATGAAGTGGATTCTGCACGGTTTGAATACATATGAGGATGCAAGCGGACCAGAAATCCTCTATGAAACAAAGAAGCGGACTATAGCACAGGGCATTCTGGGTAAATGCATCCAAAACAAAAGCGATAATCTAGCACAAGAGGTACCATCAAAGACAAAAGAGAATTCCTACTACAGCTAAAATCTGACGCCACTCCATTTTGTTTGTTTTCTGAAGAAGGAAATTGTACTCCTGTCTTCTTCAGAGGTTTCATGTTGTTTCCTTTAGTGGTTCCTGATGCAGAACCTCCAAACCTTTGAACAGGTTTTTCAAAGGGTTTTGTTGATTTGACAGAGTGCAGTGTGACAGCAAAACACACTAGCTGAAATTTTAACAAATGCTCCTATTTTGGTCTCCAATTTAAATGATTCCACCAGACATCCAAAGACAACCTAGAGGCATATGCAGTGAATCGGCATCTAAAGCTTTCCATTATTATTTGCCATAGTATTAGCTCAATGATGTGTCCCCACCTGGAAAACCAACTTCCAGAGTTCTCAGTATTTAAAGGACATACAAGAAACTACTCATGTTACAGTCACATGGTGAGTCAAGCTCAGCAGTCTTGCACACATATGTAATATTATTTTTGAAAACGCATATCTTGTTATTTGTTAAGCCTTTCTTTCACACAAAACACAATTTTTGTTCTCTGAAAATTTACCTCTTGCAAAACCTGTTCCAGAAATGTTCTCCTTAACTGTGCATGCTGGCTATTTATGCACTAATATTAGTAATATATGCACAAATATTAAAGTGGAAAATAGTCTTGCAAGTAGATAAGAAGCCTTATCTGGATGCTTTCTTTACTAATCAAATAGAAATGAAAGGGTTATAAAAAGCTTAGACATCTACATTCAAAACGTTTTGCATGAAATCCAACAGATGCTCCATTCGTTGAATACCACTGAGGTGATTGTCAAAAACTCCAGCTCAGACTTGAAGTATAACTGTGAAGCACTTACCTTGTGTGATCTTCAATGAAAAGGCTTGGTGTTTCCTCCCTCCCCAGAAATCAGAAGCTGGAGTTAGTTTAGAGTTACTGAAGTTCCATTCGACTGCAGCATAGTCAACATGAAAGCGTTAATAGTCTGCTCTTGTTTCTTCCTCAGATAATACAGGAGTTCAACCAGCAGTTGTTCATGCAAGAGAACCCTGTGTTTCACAAGGCGCACGACTTCCAGTTCCAGGCCAGCGAATATGACATGGTGAGAGTCCCAAAGCTGTACGCACTGATGATGCATTAATACCTGTACACGTTAAGGGTTGCTCTTTTATTGTTTGTTTTTAAACCAGTTTGCAGCAGGACAGTAACTATATTGTGTAAAACAAATTGTGACTCTCCCTCAGACACTTGACATGAAATCAACCTCCTCATTTGCCAGATGTGGCACATCTGATCTTCAATATCACATTTCTTTCTGTACACTGATGATCATGGAGAACTGCATTAGTACAAAAGAGACTGAGAAGCAACTCTGATCAGTCTCACTTGTACATTCTTTATATTATTCACATAAGATGGGAGCAATCGAGCTAAATTGTGTCTGGTGACAACTGGACAGAAACATGAATCACCTCTTTGTTCTAAGTTTAATATTATATGCTGTTTGTCCATTGGGAGCTTATCTTATTAGTTCTTTAATCTTTTTTTACATAAGTTTAGAATAAAAATCTTTTAAATTCAACTGGTTGTTGGGTGTTAAAAATGTTTAAGAATTTTGTCCAATGATCAGAAGCTTTGTGAATAAATCATCCAGAGCTGTTCTGTTTCACTCCTTTGGGATCTTGTTAAGTATTTTATGGCTACAATGAAAAATGTTTCTGTGGACAAAGTTCCTAATTCCACTGTGGCGCAGTTCCAGAGTCCATTTCTCTTCTGTATGAGTCACTTTGTGCTCCCGTGTTTCTCATCTACTTTTTGTGCTTCTTCTGACAGTTTTTTTAGTCCTTGTGTAAACTTTTTCTTCACTGCCATGCGAAATTATTTATACCTCTTGGTCTTCTTGTTTTACATTTTTTACCATTATAACCACAAACTTTATTGTATTTTATTTGAATTTTATGTGATGGTTCAACAGAAAATAGTGTGTAATTGAGAAGTGGAAGGAAAAGGGTACATGTTATTAAAAGTAAACATTTCAAGTTTGTGGTTTGAGATTGAAATCATCCCCCTTGAATACTTTGATGAGAAACCATTAAATGCAAACTGACCTCTGATTTGTTTTTGGTTGTGACTTTGCCAACTTTGGACATCTGGAGACTAAAATTATCACCTGTTCCTCATTGCAAAAGAACATCTGTGAAGACGAGTTTACAAGTCTTGGTGCAGATTCTCTATTGAGTTGCAATCCAGATTTTGACTGGGGAACTCAAACACATGAGTTCCCCAGTCAATGCACCAATGCATTGGTGCTAAATGTCCAAAAACATACATGACTGTATGTTTTCGGCTTTGCTCCTGTCGGAAGCTGAATTTCTGTTACAGGCTTAAGTCTTTTACAGCCTCTAACAAGGTTTGTTCCAGCAATGTCCTTTGCTCTTAAGTCATACATCGTTTTCCTTCTCCTACTTAATTATGGGCTACTTTAGTCAATCAAATAAAATTCCAATCAAAAAACATTTATGCTTGTGGTTGTAATATAACATAAAGCTAACAAGTTCAACAGGTATGAACATTTTGTCAAGCAGCTGTATTTCTGCATAACAATTCTCTAATCCTGCCATGTATTTCCCAGTTTTTCAACATTTTCTAACACTTGTACCCTGATCTATTTTCTTCTTGATTAATCCCTCCCTGACTCTGTGTGCTTTCACTGCTGCTGCTCTTGTGTGTGTGTATGTTTGGATGCCTCCTGTCTATGTGTGTGCCTCTTTGTGGGAGCGTGCTGCAGACTCTGAGCTCGGTGCAGCAGCTGGTGGACATTGAGCCGTCGCCCGTCAGTGCCATGAGAATGACCCTGGCACAGGTAGTTTTATCAGCTGCTAGCATTCCCATCCTCATTCCTGACACAAACCATCCACACCACCATCATCATATCTGACTGCTGTGGTAATGCTGTATGTACTTAAACAAGTATTCAACATGTAGTAGTCAACTAAAACTTTACTGAAAGCTTAGTTAGTTGCCGCAAGTGATTTTCCTCCTGGGCACAGATTTTGACTGCCAAGGTAATTATTAAATTAAATTAATTTGCTCTGAATGGATGAAAGGATGATGTTGTAGCTTCTCTTGTCAGCTTCAGCACAGATATAACTACCAGTGTTGCCATGTAGAACATTTTGTATGGAATTACTTTAGAAGCATTATTTGTTGTGTAAAAATTTTGCGCAGTATTAGAGAATTATGAAGTTGTATTAAAACCACTGTTTTCTTCCCTTTCCTCTTTGTCATTATGCTGCTTGTAGTCTTAAGGACATTTAGCATCTTGAGGCCTGTTCCAGTTATGAAGCCCTGGACGCATGTGCTGAAACTCATTTTTCAGAAACTTCAATTTGCCCTCGTAGGTTTTAAAGAGGTTCCAATGTGAAGTCCAAAACAGATCCTCAATGTCTGCAAACTCCAGGCGGAAACTCCCACTGCTGCTACTCAGCAGCTTCAAGTGGGAGAAAAACTTCCATGGCAATATTTAAAAGGCAGGATTTTAAGCAGTAAAACTGTAATTGATGATTATGGCTCAGCAACTACTATTCTTTGTAACTTAGATGAAACCACTGCTCAAAGCTCACTGGGAAGGCGTAAGTTTAGCCAATTTTAAAGGGACTTTATTGCCTTAAACGTTTTGGTTTAGTTACTTCAGAAGCACGAGAGAAAAACCAGTAGCACTCAGGATTACAACCAGGTCATAAACTTGTGATCATTTTACTGTGTTTACACTGTGAGGCTGTTGTAATCAATTTCATATAAGAGGAGGTTGTAGCATTTATTGATATGTATTTATTTTAATAAGAAAAGAAAGCCTGACAGATGTGTCAAACTAAATATGCAGAGGAGCAGCACATATTTTATTTTGGTGTTGAGGCTCCAGGTGAAACAATCTTCAGTGGATTGATTAGCTTTGTAGGCAAGCTGCTACTCATCAACATCTGGGATCACACAGGCTCTGGTGTGATCCAGAAGCAGTCTCACAAAGCATTTCATAATTTTTATTGCAGATTTTTGCAAGATGCAGGCTTAAAAATGTCTCTAAGAAGATGGAGATCTCTTGTTTTTGTATTCCTTTCTGTTCTTTCTCTGTATCGAACCTCCATTGAAATCTAACAGAATGGCGAAAATGAAAAATCAAAACTCTTTGTTCTTATTTTGGGGTATTTATTTTTTGTTGTGTGTTCAAAGAAGTTGCAGACAAACTCAGAAGACATGAGCTGCAGTCTGTACTGCCATATAGTGCCCAACACAAAAAGGTCAAGTTCCTAAAGGGATGACATGGGCTCCAAAAACTGGTCTTTGTTGGTGTTTTAGTGCAGCATTATTCAATGTAAAGACAAAAAACAGTCAGAATAAAAGTGCCCTTACTCTACCGCAGACACTCTGGAGTCTCAAGCCCCATTTGCTTTAAAAGGAATCCATTAAAACGGCTCTTAAAGAAATGATGATGTCCTGAGTTAAGTGTGATGCATGTCTTGTTCATTATGATAAATTATGTTTGTCCGGGCAGCATTACAGCTCCACCAGCTGTGGTGACAGATCCCTTTTTTCTGGCAAAACAGGACAAGACTATGTGAGCTCTAAATGTTCCAATTAAAAATGGGTGTAGATACTTAGAACCACAATCTAGGGTTTTTCTATTTGGGGCTGCTGTTTACTCAGAATATGATTAAAAACTAAAGCTACACATGGTCGGAATGACAGGATGACATGCAACAAGCAGCAATCTTCAATGAATGTTTACACTTTTAAATTGAAGCCTGAGTCAGCAGATTCATTACTGCCCATTAACACACACTGCTGTTTAACCGAGTGCCTCGCCATCTCTTTAACCACTGTTATTTCTACACACTAATCCAAATGAGTGCTATTATGACAACTGAGCTTTTTATGGGAGTGCAGTATAATTCAAAATGCTTTGAACCATCCAAGTAGTTAGTGTCCTCCACCACCAAATGTGTGAAATGTCTCAAAACAACTTTCTTTTAATTTAGCTGCATAATCTCGCATTGAAAAAAATTCTTAAAATCCAACCCTTATTTTGAGAAGCGTTATTCAAAGGAGAATAAAAAAATCTATTTTTGAAATTAGAGTGATTGATTAGATTGATTAGAGTCAGAGGGACTTTTCAATTATTAAGAGAAATTAACTTGAATAGCTAGACTAAGGCGATGGATTAAAATTTCACTCATAAATACTTTGTACTTATAAATATGAATGTGTAATTGTGAATTGAGTTTTGGAACCTTGTAAAATAAAATAGTTGAGAATTTTATTTTTGTGCATCCATAGACAAGAACTGATGTGTGTGAAAAGATTTGTATTTGTAAAAAATAATACACAGGTTATATTTGTTTTGTTAAGGGTTTTTTTACACATACAAATAAAAAACTGTCTAAAACTTTGTTAAGTTCTGTCAGTTTAACAGAGAGAACATGTTGGAAGTGCTTCAAGCTGGTAGGACAAATTTTGACCTGGATTTTCTCGCACGTAAACAGACTCAATAGCCCCAACGTGACCCAAACACTGACAATCAAACCTGGATTCATCGATCTCTTATTTTGTAATACGATTTTTATGTAAAATTATGGATTTTCTTTCCCCATATTGGAGTCATATGTTTTTTGATTCGACCTACTATCAGGTCCTGCAACAGCTAAACCAATCTGTGATTTTTTTCTTTTTCAGATTTTTTCCATCCTCTTGTGGCCTTTACTGAATAGTACATAGACAGGTTTTCTAAAACTGATGCAGAAGGAGAACCTGAAAACGGCACTGTCCTGAAGGAGGACTCTTAAATATTATGCAGCAGCATAATGTTTTTTGTTTTTTTCTGCATTCAGAAAGCTTATAGAAATTGGCCCAATAATTTCAGCACATTGGTAAGGAACAAATTAGCTGACCCTCTTTCCTTGGCATTTTATCTCACTGCCACTGTTTTTAATCTAGAGATCTGCTTTGGTCCCTTAACTCCCCTCGAATTTCCAGCGCCCAAATGTAATTAAGCTGTAAATCTCCTGTGTAATACTTTCAGCTTCACACCTATACTTAGCTGGATTAATGCCCCAGTGTTACTGAATCAGCACTTAATTAATAGGTATGACTTGCATGAAAAGACACAGTTAAAATATTCTGTACAAGAGCATGACGCATATTTACTATCAAATTATGAGTACCCCATCTTATGCGGTTTATGAACACAGATTAGTTATTAATATCTGTGCATCCTAAGGATCAGTTTGCATTGTTTTGTTTTTTTGCTTTCAGAGGTTGTTATTTCACATTTCTTTTCAGTTTTTCACACATAAGTACCACATTTTTTAAGATATACTTGTAAATGTAAGAAGCTGTTTGTAATGACTAGTTTTACGTATTTTATCAATGGTAAGTAATTGAGACAGATGGTTGTAGTTAAGCATACATATTTTCCTGCATTTGTTTAAAACAGATCAAAGCAGCATATAAACAGAACTGGACTGTTTCTCTTCACCTCCTGCTCTCTTTATTTGTTGCTGCGCACACAAATACACACGCTTGCATTTTTCACACACTGTCAGTCTTCCACATGCGGTTTTAATAGCAATTTGATCTGTGAGGATAACAACAAAGCTTTGCAACACATGGTGTATTAATTATTTGAGAAGGAAACATTCACGCTCACATTTTTCTCAGCTTAATAACTAGCCTCAGCATAATCACACGCCTTGAGCATCTACAGTGCAAAATACAGAATCCCTTGACATTTTAAACATCTGATCACGTTGCAGCCACAAACATATCTGCTGTGTTTTATTGTGGCTTTTTGTGGTAGACCAACACAAAGTAGTACATTATTGTGATGTAGAAGATAAGAATTAACACATTTTCAAAGTCACCTAAACCTTTCAATTATGTTGACTTGTGAATGCAATTGCCTTTACTGGATTTTATTTGTGGGTATAATGCAATATGGGCTAAATAGAAATGCATGCCACACATTTCAGGTTGTAAGGCATTTTGAAAACTATGTATCATTTTCCTCCCACTTCACAATTAAGCACTACAGTGTATTCCTCTGCCACACAACAGCCCAATGAAACACACTGATGTTTGGGGTTATAATATGATAGCGTGTGAAAAAGTTCAATGAGTATTAATTATTTTCCCTGGAACTGTAACATTGACTTTGTTCTCATCTGTGTTTACATGCCTGTGCCTGGATGAGTGTGTGTTTACCTATGCTTGTTTCTTTGTGTGGCTGTGTGTACCAGAGTCGTCAGCTGGAGTCGGAGTCCGGAACGACCGAGGAGCACAGTCTGAACAAAGAGGCCAGAAAATGGGCAACCAGAGTGGCCAGAGAGCACAAGAATATTATTCACTGCAAGCGAGTAAGGGCAAAAATGTTGCAAACATGAAGTTATTAAACTCTGCCAAGTTTATTTTAGGTGTAAAAAGCACAAACACACACCTCTAATGCAAATGTTTTTCGTTTAGTCTCTGGAAGAGTGTGAAAGTCATGGCCTGCCTCCCACTGAGCAGGGCAGACTAGATCTGGAGCTGAAGATCGAAGACACCAAAGAGATAATGCGGAAAGCTGAGGTGTGTAACTCCAATGAGATTTAATTCCTGCTTTTCAGATTTGTCTTTTAACTTTATATTGTGTACAGTTTTTGGACTTGGATGGCTTTACCCTGACACCTTTATATCATGTTACATTAGATGAATTAAAAACACCTAAACAGGACTTGACATAATTATTTTTGCATCAACAGGAGCATTTATTCTGAGCTGGTCTGTCACAGAAGATTTGATCTTTTGGGCTCTTGGCAAACAATAAATTCTTAAATTCTTTCCCTTAGCAGCATCAGTTTAAATGACCTATGGAGACATGCTGTCAAGAATAAAGTATAAAACAGTATTTAGAGATTTTTGTTTGAACTTACACACTGATTCTGAAATACTAAATGATGCAGATATTCACAAATTAGTTTTGTTTCTCCAGCACCCATTGTAAATATAAGCATTCTACTCGAGTGTTCCTGCCACCTGCTAACTAGTCTTTGACCATATGGATGCAAATATGGTGGCTTCCTTCCTAACAATCGACTAATCACTCAGTTTAATCCTCCTAATCACCCAGACGAAAGTCAAAGCTGTTATTCATGTCATTTTCTTGCTGCACATTCAGATCATTTAGAGAAATTTAAATGCGAAAACAAATCAACACTTGAGATAAAAAACTGAGATGAACATATCTGAACAGTCAGAGTCACAATCTTTTTCTCTGACTCATCTTTTCTTTCTGCAGGAGAATCAATTATTTATGCATTAATCCTCACAGATGAGACATGTCTCGCTGTTAATGAGAACACTGTCGTCTCCTGTCTTTTCAACTAGATTCTATCAGTTTTTCTGGCAACTCTTCAAGGTCTAAATGTCTGAATTCTGTCCTTATTTTATCTTTATAGATCCCATTGTTTGCCAACCTCTTTCTTTGCATGTCCAAATATGAACCATGGAGGCCTAATGTTAGCCTTGTTTAATGTTGTATCTTGGGAAATTTGGTCTATAAATGGTAATTTAGAGGCAGTGTTGTATTAGTGACCTTGTCCAGCTGTTAATTTTGGAACCTATTTATTATAAAGTACCACAATTTGTTCATATACCCTTCATTACGCCCTTCTTCCCCCTGTCTTAAGGTTGAATTTTAGCTCTTTTGCTCTTGCAGGCGATCATTTCTCCCATGAATAAGGCGCTAAATAATTGATGTGCTCATTTCATACAGATGAGCTAATCACAGAGTTCTGAGTTTATAATTATAAAGGCAGAACAAAAGATATTACTTAGATTCAATTAAGGCATAATCTAGATGCTGATTTGACCACCCCTCCTTCTTCTGAGGTCAAGTATTAATCTCAAATGATGTTCTAGTGTTGGTCTTGGCTCTTTCTTAGAAACATACAGATATACTGTTTCAGTCAGAGGATTACATGCTCTCATCGTGGACAGTTATCGTCTATTAATTTGGGGTTTTAATAGATTTTTTTCAAGAATTTTTCTTCAGATGAAATGTTCCTCCGCCATGTAGCATCAGTGGAATTCAGTGGGTGCACAAGTTTGAGTTTATTATGGATTTGCTCTAATCTTCACATTATGAAAATGATAAATATAGGCTTAAATATATGCATGCAGCCTTTATCTTGCACCTCAGCCATAGCTAATAAATGAGGTTCAGTCATAATTCTGGCTGGGTTATGAAAGAATGACACCTATATTTTGTCATTTCGATCAAGTATGTGGCAGTACACCTCTCCATCTGAAGTTAAAGAGCTACTTTACCAGTGCCTATGTACATTAACTTTATTACACACAAAAAGCTCCCCATTCAATAGGTTAGTGTATCTGTGCATTTATGTTGTTTGACGTTTTCCTTTTAGGTTTGGAATTCACCTGAATTCTGCCCACATTTACAGTCATCTGTCCCGATGATGTCCCTGTTTGTTACCATGTATTGTCTTCAGTTGTATTTTTCTCCTGCAGCCACTCTCTCCTGGTCTATCGTTCCATCTAGTTTTCCACTTTCTTTCAGTGATGATTGTATCGATTAACGCTCCTCAGCCAGACTGATTGTCTGACTTGAAGCTGCCTGCCCACCAGCGATCACTCCCACCTTTAGCTGCTTCTATTGAGCTATGCTAATGATGCACTCCTGATAGCTCTCTAAAGCAGCAGCATAAGGCAGTGTAAGAGACGATGTTTCTACTTTTCCTATCAATTTTGTATCTTTGGGGTCTAGTAGAGTGAGCCAAGTATGGTCTTTTTCATCTGGTGTTCATTGCTGGTAATAGAAAAAGCAATACACTTCAGTGGAGCATGTCTCTATTGATTTAAGTAAGTGAGTCTGACTTAAGTCCCCTGCGCGATTAGCCTATCAGCTATCCGTCTGTTCTGTCAGCATTAGAGGGAGAGGAAAGAAGCTGGAAACAAAAGAGTAAATTGATAAAAAAAAACAGGTGAGAGAAACCGAAACTGAGGAGAAAGGACAAAAAATGGAAGAACCTCCTGCATGTGAAAATCAGCGATCACTGGCTGTTCCAGCGTTATCGCATTCTCTCATTTAGAGCGCTCAGTGTTTAGAGCGCATTAAGAGAAACTGGCAAGAATGATTTCTTATAAAGGTCACAACATGGGACAAATGTATCACTTTTGAGGTAAAATTAATTCAGTTTCCACTCAGGGGGAACACTACCAAAACAGAAAATAATTCAGCAGAAACTGAAATATGTTTTACCTCTTTTTATCACTTCTTTCTCCAAAGACAATAAAGTTGAAAGCTGAGGCTCGATTGGACCTTTTGCGGCAAGTTGGAGTGGCTGTAGATACCTGGCTGAAGAGTGCAATGAACCAGGTTTGTGATTTTTTTTTTCTTTCTCGGAGGTGTGAAAAACACACAAGATGTCTGCATGCATGTGCTTCACCTTCTCACTGCCTGAGTTGTTAAATTAAGTGTGAAATATTGGGTGCTGTTTGTGTGTTTATAAATATCTTTTCAGTGAGTATGTGTGTCCCTGTTTGTCAATCTCTGTGCACATCGTAGGTGATGGAGGAGCTGGAAAATGAACGCTGGGCCACCTACACTACCCACGATCCCTCACTGTCGGTGAGACACTTCCCCCTCACTCTCTGTGTTGCTCCAAATCAGCATGTTTGAACCTGTTGTTATAATACAGGGAGTTTATTTCTAAATTGTCAAAACAGTGAAAGGACTCGGCAGATCCAACCACCTTACGACTGCACAGATGTTAGTAGTAATTTGTAATAAATATTTATTTTGAACACCTTTATTAGAACACAGTGCAATGCACAAACACAAACGTACTACAATACTAAAAGTAAAAGGTCATAAAAAATATTAGACAAAATTAAAAAAAAAACAGATAAAATAAAAAACACTGTTTTGTGCAGCCTAGGAGATTGTTTTGTTCTTTCAGTAAAATTTTACTTTGTACATATATCTCTATATTTTTTCAGTCAGCTTCAAAGAAATAGCTTTGAAAGTCCTTTTTTTCTTTTACTATATTAACTACATTTGTAAGGCAGTTCCATTTCAATTAATCAAAAAACCTTAAAAACATTTTTGTACAATATATCCATCCATCCATTTTCTGTACACCCTTGTCCTTATTGGGGTCGGGAAGGGTCCTGGTGCCTCTCTCCAGTGAACGTTTCGGACGAGAGGCAGGGTTCACCCTGGACAGGTCGCCAGTCTGTCACATGTACAGTATAATTTATGGCTTTTCAAAGCAAACTGGCATCAGCAGGTCAGAGTGTTTAGAAAATAAGAGATTGTAAATGAACTACATAATATCTGAACAGCGTAAGAGATGATTCCTCATTGTCAGATCTTGACATTGTGTCATTTTCCACAAGCAAGGCAACATCAAGAAAAGTTACATCAAGTATTCTTCACATTTAGTGTGACATTTTCGGATGTTTATCTTTGTGTATAACTTTTAGACAACAAACTGAATTAATCTAAAAGTGCAGGGTTTTTTTTAAACTACATTTAAAAACAATACAATACAGTCTACAGTGGAGTGTTTTTTTCCGCTGCATATACAAAACTGTGAGGGTTTTTACATTAGCTTTACTTTGAAGTAGGTACTTCTTTGCCTAGAAGAATTATCCTGTAGAGAAATTGTTTTGTGTTTTTTTTTTTTTTCTTCTTCAATGGATGTGTCTGCGCCTGTCAGTCAAGGTGACTAAAGCGTAGTCTGCCTGCTCTGTGGGAATCATTTGGCATTCTGCTCACAGGATATTGCAGCTATCAGCAGAGAAGAAGAGGGTGAGACATTGGGGTGTAAGGAGAACAGAGAAAACACGGCGAGAGGGAGGGAGGAATCTTGCAGGAGATAAATGGAAAGAAGTGTGGACAATAGGTGGAGTTGTGCGCTGCAATGGAGGAGCGGTGAGGAGACAATTACTGAAGCATGAAAAAGAACGAGAGAAGTGGTGTGATGAGATGCAGAGAGGGAGCCGTGAGGTGAAGGTAGCAACACAGTGATAACGCTGAAGTGAAACTGGATGCAGGGGTGAGGAAAACAAGAGAACAACATAATATGGTGCAAAATCCATACTGTCTGACCTTAAACATTGCACTGACCTACAGTCTAAATGTGTGACAGTTTCAGAGTACTTCCAAGTAATCTGCTACTATTAAATAGATTCCTTTATGTAACTGTATCATAAAATACACTGCAAGTGTTATCTGAAAGCCATTCATCTGATTAACAGTATCCTGCTGATGTATTCATACCTCTTAGTAGAGGTCTACCTTAGTAGACGTTTTCACATTTTGTAAAATTTTTTCGAGATTTTATAATAGACCAACAAGAGCTATGTATAGCTACCATTACAAGTAAAAGCTGAAAAGTTGTATGACTTACAGTTCCCAAGTCAATTCAGGTATGACTGACCATTTCTTCCTAATACAGATTTGTTAAAGATTGTTTTTGAGTAGTTTTAGGTTTGAACTTTGACTAGGCTGTTCTAATATACATATCTCTTTGATGCTTTGCTCTAAAACACTCCACTCTAGCTCCGGCTGTGTGTTGAGGGTGTTTAGCTCCAATCAACAACCCATCAGGTTCCATGAGCACTTTGTTACTAGAAATCGGCCTCATCTCTTAGCAACAGATCAGCAACAAATATTATTGTTTAAAAAACATAAGATTTCCTCTGCTCTTTTGAAATACTACTTACCTTATACTAAGAATTCTGCAGTTGGTGAATCTTGCAGAAAAGTGAAAATGTCTTTTTCTTTTTGATCATTGATGGTAAAACAGACAATCAACACAAAAGTAAAAATCAGATTTATACTTTGTGGCAGTTTGTTACCAGAAAAACATGCTCCTTTCTTAACATCAAATTAATAGCAAGGAATATTATTGTTTATAAAACATAAGTTCTTTTGAAATACTGCTTATCTGCTTAGGCACAACAAGTTTATAGAGTTGGTAAATTTTGCAAAAGTAAAAATTTGATGTTTACTTCATGGCGCTTGGTTACCAGAAATCGCCCTCATCTCTTAGCAACAGATTAACAACAAATCTTGTTATTGGTCAAAAAATATAAGATGTGATGCTCTTATTTTGACAGCCCAAAGTTATTGTCTGTTTAGTTTCATGAGTCATATGGAACTTACCATACTTTTATTTGCTTTTCTGCCATCTTATCTGTATTAATTGTTCCATCAAGGTGGCATCACTGTAGTTCTAAAATTTTGCTCTGCCATCTCTGTAGTTTTCTGCCCTCCTGTTGCTATGGTAATTAATCCTCTCTGAAAACTGTGACGTGTGAGTGAGACACAGAGGGGCAGATATCTCTGTTTTGAGCCTAACTGACACAAAACACTGTCAGTTAGGATTTTATTTTTTATTTTTTTATCTGAATTTGGCTCGTTTTTCGCTTATTACTTCGCCGTGGTTACTTGAAATGCCAACAAAAGGCATCCCTCACGGGATCGAGCCACACATTTTGAAATGTATGTCGTGAGGCACAAACCCACAAGCCTCTCAAGCAGCCACTGCCTTCATTACAACATAACTTTCATAGTTATTACCTCCAGGAACAATAAAAGCTGCCATTGGTCTTGCTCTCAGCAGCACCACTTTCAACACTGAGATCTGCTGGGTGATTTTTATTTGGTTATTATTACTGAAATACATGCTGGATTTTTGGCTTCAGAGTTGGAATGGGATCTGTCTCACAGACAGAGCTGCTGGTTTCTTTGTTGTTGTTGTGGGGGGGTTTTTTATCCACTTTACAAAGTAGATAAAAGTAATCTAACACAACAAACATGTTGACACCAAAATATGTCATCGATAAACAACTGGACATCAGGTTATGCTTTATCACAGCCAGAACTTCCCTCCCCTCTTCTTCATCTATAACAATGTCTAAAATCACTTCCTCTTTATAGTGTGGTTTCTGTCAGTGGTTTAAAAAGCCTTCCACATGCAAGGAGAATAAATTGGCTCTAAATGTTTAGAGAACAGTTAAAAACATTATCTCCTTCAGTCAAGTGTGTTACCTCTGAACTTGCAGAGTGCATGTCAGTCTCCAATCCACCAGTCAGCCAGCCAGATTTCCTATAATGGGCTCTAATCTGATCGATGTGTCCAATACTAAAAAATCATTTGCACCACCTGATTGGTGGATTTTCAAAGCCAGAGCTTGTTTGATAAAGAGTGAAGTATCTCATGGTCTTGTCATAAACCTTAATGCTTGCTGTAGAAATTTGCATTGAGTCTAGCTTGCTGTGAAGAGTGATCAGATATAAAAGCAATTATCATAAAGTTGTTCAAAAGATTTGCTTAATCACAGAAACTTCATATGCTCTGTGTTTTAGCCAGAAAAAATTACTAGCTGGAATCATGCCAAACATGGTTTGGTTCAAAATAGAGTGTTACTTAAACTCCTTCTGTCAGCCAGTATTATTACCTCCAAATAAATAAAACCCTTCATCATCGTTTTTCATCAAATAGACTTCACAGGGTTTTTTTAGTCATAGTCCTTTTTTGTTCAAGGTTCTTAAAACTGTTTTTGTTTTTTTTTTGTTTGTGTGCAATATGTTGATCTGAAGTGTTATTTAGCCTTTATAATGATGTTTCCAGTGAAAGAGACTATATAGGCTGCTTTAGTGTGTTGTGATTTTTCCCTGAGCGCTGCCCAATATTGACATTGACCTGCTGACATGCAAAGTTGATACAGGGGAGCCTGCAGTATCCATAATACTGATACTAATGTAGACCATGTTCTTGTGAAATGTAGCGTAAATGTATTTTATGTCACTTTAGAGTGTCAAATTGTTTTAAGCATTATGTTGCTTTTTTGGAAACATAGATGAAGACAATTTGATGTCGGCATCACAGTGTTTGCCTATCCCTAGAAGGATCTTTAACAGTTGGTTTAAGTGAAAAGTTAAGATCAACAGTTAATACAAGTGTAAGTATTTTTCTTAACCATTGACAGTGGAAAGCTTTGTTCCTTTTCTGTTTGTTTCATTCCTTCAGACCACACCTGAGAGTTGGACATGAACTCCTCCGTTCAGGAGATCAGTGCTGGAGATTAATCCATGTACAAAACACACATGAGTTTTGTTCTGCACTGTTTACCGTGTCAACAGAAATGTGATGTCTAAACACAATCACCCAAAAGCAAACACACACGCATGCATACACAATCTATTGTTATTGACCTAACCTGGCTCACTCTGTGTGTGATGGATCTTTCCATTAGCTGGGATCATGTGATGTTCATGTGAGCTGGGAAACACATGGAACAAAACAGGGAGGGGCTGCAGGGGCTCAGCACCTGTTTCTAAAAGCTCGAGATCAGAATCTCAGCAGGAATAAATGGTGACGGACCATCTTTATGCGGTTGTTTCTGAGGCTAGAATAGGTAAAGATCTTAGTGACATGTTAAATTGAGCTTGTGTTTTTACACCTGGATGTTTGATTCAGAGCACACCACATTTTTTTTTATTATTCAACAGCGAGAGAAACTTTTTCGTCAAGATCCTCCTTGCTTTATCTCAGGTTCTGACACGGTCTTTGTTTGTGTGTCAAAAGGGAACAGTAGACTTGGAACGTGAAGAGGGAGAGGAGTGTGAGGAGAACATGGAGGTCTTCGACGACAGCAGTTCCAGTCCCTCGGGAACCCTGCGCAACTACCCTCTAACCTGCAAAGTGCTCTACTCCTACAAGGTATAAAACAGCACAGAGACACTTATTGACTGCTGTACTTTTATCTTTATATTTATCTCATTCTTGGTCTTCCCTGCAGGCATCTCAGCCGGATGAGCTAACCATTGACGAACAGGAGATGTTGGAGGTCATTGAGGATGGAGACATGGAGGACTGGGTCAAGGTATACACACACACACACACGCCCCCCCCAACACACATGCACACACATGCACACACATGCACACCCACACGCATCTCAGTAACATGGAGGAGCTGAAGCAGGCTCTACCTCCCTAAATGGATTCTTATCCTGCTTGTCTTTCCCAGGCACGCAACAAGACTGGTCAAGTGGGCTACGTGCCGGAAAAATACCTCCAGTTCCCGACTTCCAACAGCCTGCTGAGCATGCTCCAGTCCCTGGCCACACTGGACGCTCGATCACACACCTCCTCTAATTCAACCGAACCGGAGCTGCACTCTGGCTGCATCAACGGAGACACAAACAGTACGTATTCTGGGGAGCTAAAAGTATCAGATCATTGGTCAGTTCTACTTATATCACTTTAAAGTATTCCGTGTGTTGTTTATTTTTTTATCCCTGAGTATGTTTTCTATTTATTGCTTTTCTGGAATCCAGATGAAGAAAACACAAACTGGGCTAAATGATCTGGCAGTTTGTTATAAATTAAAAGAAATTAAGCAAAACCTATTAACATTTCAAAGATTTCAATTTAAAGAAAAAGTTGTTTAGCAAATTATGGCCTAGATCAGACTAATCTAGATTGCTTGCAGAGATATAGCTACAAGATTTATTGAAGTTTACTGGATTTTATGCAACAGACCACTGCAAAGTAATGTACTACTGTAAAGTGAAAGAAACATTATAAATGGCTTTAGCATTCTTTGTCCATCCATAGCATCCATTTGTTTTCTGCAATTTTCTACTACACTAAATCTATCGAATTTAAAAGCATACTAATTAGTAAATATGTTACATCTATGTGTAATTTAAGCTCATTGTAAACCTTTCTTTGAAGGCCTAAGATGTTTGTTTGAGAGCATTAGTATTATACGGCATCATGAAGTTCAAGTACCACAGCAGACAGGTCAGAGATGAAGCTGTGGAGATGTTTAAAGTAGAGGTAAGCTATAAAACAATGCCTCGGGCTCCTGACGTCTCATAAAGTGTGGTTGACTTGATTGTCTCAAATTGAAATTGCAGAACTGCAAACCTGCAATAATCTGAACATCCACCTAAACCTGTGGTGCCTAAACCGCGGTGGGCCAAAATCAGCAAGTTGAAAGCACTCGGTGACCTTAGAGTCAGAAGAATTTACTAAAAAGATACTTTGAGTTACTTTGAACTTTTAAGTGAACTGAAAAACGCAAAATATCTTTACGTGAATTTTAAACGTTTAATTTGCTTGGCAATAAACATGCATTAAATAACATGCAGTATTTTAATGAAACAAAGTAAAAAAAAAAAAACAGAATAGATGTTTGCTGAATAAAAGAAATTTGTGGAATTTCATAACTTTTGTGGCCCAAATGTTTTCAATTTGGAGAATGTCTGGAAAATGCTTTCAGCCTATTCCCAGAAACAAAAATGAGAAAAGCAATTTATTGTATTTTTATTTGTACTGTATTCAGTTTCAGTAAATGAGATTAAAAAGCTGCTGGAAGTTTCCGGTTCTCACTATCACAGTAAGATGAAAAGAAACAAAAACATGGTTAATGTTTTATCCTTCTCATTTTTCATTTAAAATTAAGATACATTTGTACTTGAAAATCCCATTCTAAAAAATATTACTTAAGGTGTCCATCTGCATCCGCTCCAAATTTGTACCATTCTTGAGCTGAGGTCAGGGGCCTCACAAAATGAATCTCATTGCCACAAATGAACACCTTTGATCTAAACTGACAGGGCTGACAAGGACAGCATTAATCAGAGAGGCAGGCAAGAGAACCATGGTACTTCTGGAGGAGCTGCAGATTCACCTATCAGGTATGAGAATCTACCGACAAGACAGCCTGTTAGTCATGCTCTAATGGAAGAATGGCAAGAAGAAAGTCGCAAGAAGTCGCAAAGTTTTGATATGTGCAACAAACAAAATGTAAAGTGACAACACAAATGCAGTAACATACAGCCAGAACTATAAAATAATGCTTTATATCAAAGCATATTCATATGTTAGAATGGGCTAGTCAAAGTCCAGATCTAAATCCAATTGTTTATCTGTGGCAGTTGCCGTTCAGGGACACTCTCTGAGCATGATGTATTTTGTAAATACATCTCTACATCTCTAGAGGTACAAAACTGGAGGAAACAAGCCCCAAAAGAGTTTGCACCTGTAATTTCAGCAAAAGGTGGTGGAAGAAAATAAACTGAAGATGCAAATGCAGGCCACACCTTTCAGATTTGTATTTGTTGAAACATATTTCAAAAACTAAGTACTTCTGATCTTCCGCTGAAAACATGTAAACTGCTTTGTTTACATGTGTTTCCTATTTTATTCTAGAAGTCTCTTATGCTTTGCTTCCTGCTTGTGTCGGCTCTACCTGCATGTTTAAAGCAAACGCCTGAGGAAATCACATCTCATTATTATCCTTACTGCTCTCTGTGTCGTTTATCTCTGCCTCTCCAGCAGTACAGTTTTCTTCATAACAATGAGGAGCAAAGCAGACAAGGAAATGTATTTTACTAAGAATAATTAGTCCCTCTGAGTGACACTGATTGCTTTCCTGCCTGTCCATGTTGCTTTCTCTCTGTCTGTGTGCAGACGCGTACGTCCGTGCACTTTACGATTACGAAGGCCAGGCGGATGAGGAGCTCTCCTTTTCTGAGGGCGCCGTGATCCGCCTGCTGAACCGCGACACTCAGACGGACGACGGCTTCTGGGAGGGCGAGCTGAACGGCCGGGTGGGGGTGTTCCCCTCCGTGCTGGTGGAGGATCTGACTGAGAATGGGGAGACGAGCGGCGGAGCGCTGAATGACACACAGGTACGGCAACACACAGGAAGTCGCCTCGCAGATAACAGAGGTTGACCTGTCTGTGTGCAGCTGGGAAACTGAGGGAAGCAGAGATGGAGTTGAGCTTTATAGATAATCAACGCCTGAGCTGCACATTCAGCGCTATCAGGCTTTCCTCAGGGCTGGGATGGCGTGTATCAGCTGTGCCACTTTGTACCAGGACCCCCCCTCCCAGGCCCCCCCACCCCCCGGGCTCCCCTTTCCTGTCTGTTCTCCAGCTAATCTGTCAGCAGAGTTCACAAACAGTGAAGCGGAATAGTTGCGTTCCTGGTACATCAAAATCCGGCTTCGTAATTAGAGAAAAATGTCCTTATCTGTGGTACCAAGTGCTACCCGATTAGAGGTTTGGCAACAGGAAGGATGTAGCCTCTCCCTTCCTTTGAGCCCGTAGACCAAACATAAGAGGATTTTGTTACTTTTAAGTGTTACATGAGGTAAAGTGGTTGGGTAATGTAGAAGTGGTTTAGTTAATGGCTTACATACTGTGGAGTTAGTGATGTGAGAAAATAAGAACACTGCCAGAAAGTTTCACTTATCGATGTTTAATCTTATCTGGAAACTGAAGTAATTTAATTACAGGTGAGCACCAAAATAATCTGTTTTTTAAATTAATAAAAATAAATCCCCCACCTTTTACTAGCTGGTCTTACCTCTTTGTCCTTTAACTCAGTGAGAGGTTTCTTGTAGTCATCTGTTCGTCTATACAAATTGCCCCATTCTGAGATGTTTCAGGAGTTTTTTTCAAGTCACCCCACACTTTCTCAGCAAGATCAAGATCATTTCCTTATGTCCTGATACATTAGAAAAAAATTACTTTTTTATGTGATATCAGAAGCCAGCTATAAATGTGTAGGTTGCTGTACTCAATGAAAGAATAGCTTCTTATGTGCGATATTTTGTGTGTTGTTTTTAATAAATGATACCAACTGAGTATTTCTCCAGGCAATCAATTTATAAATCAACAATAGATTGCATTAGTTCATGTGATATAATCTTTTCTTTGGTTCTCTGCAATTGAACAAAATGACTACTGAAGTTTCCCCTGTAAATCGATGTTAATTTCAAGACAGGCAAGAATGAGTTTCAACTACCGTAATTACTTTGTACTTAAGTCTGTTTTATAAATATATAGTATGTCTTATAAATTTAGTGCTTGCAGAACTTTCTGGAGACGTCCCTTTAACTCTGCCCTTCTGTCACTTATTTATTTTAGATTTCTCCATCTTCAAAGTTGCCGTCTTCCCTTCCGCCTTTGCCTCTGTATGACCAGCCTCCCATCAGCCCTTTCACCAGCCCGGAGACCTCCACTCCCCCTCCTCTGCCGCGATCCCCCTCCACTGCGCTCAACGGGGAGCACAAGCTTCCTCTGCCGGCCTCCTCACACAAGGGACAGCTGTGCTCTCACAGTGAGATTGGCTCAAAACTTTCTTCAAACACCATATCGATTGAGAGAGATGGCCGGGTGGAGAGCTTTTCTAATGCTGTATTTTTGTCCGTGTGTAGATCAAAGCTCTGGCAGGAGTCCAGTGTCTCCAGGATTTCCCCAGACTCAGCCTCTACGATTCACAGCTGAAGGAGGCGGACCGGGTAAACTACGGCCGGTCGGTATCAAAGACATCTAGGATGTCATTCACATGTTCACGTTTGTTTGGATGATAAATCTTTAAAATTATTTGTTCAATAATGTTTTCCGTACGGTTTTCATTTCACAACCAAATAAACAGCATCTATTTAAAAATGATCTGCTCTTTGGGCAGGTGGATTATGTACATCGGCCCAGCAAATGTTTTGCAATGTATAATGTGACACAATTACTTGCAATAGTGTTAATATGAATCAAATATTAAATTTGTATGCCTGAGATTTGTTGTAAAAGAAAAAGTGATCCCACACACAGTTTCAATGATTTGGTTTTTCATCAATAAAGTAAAACTTAAGAAAGGAAGAAAAGAAGATAAATCGGAAATATATTTGTTTTTGGAAAAGTTAGCCACCTGTGTGATTACCCCAGCGTTTCTTCTAACTTTCATTCGTTTCGTTGTGCTGCAGGTGCGAGCCGCTCCGCCTCCACCCAAACAGCAACCTAGGCGACCGCATGAGAAAAGCGACAAGACGGAGGAGGTGGAGATCACGCTGGTGTGACGGACGAGCCTGGCAGGTTGATGACGTTGCACAAATGACGGAAGCAGACCTTGATGCAGTGAGCGTGAACTCGCTCTGGACTGATACGAGCGCAAATGAAGCGATGAGAAGTTATTTCGATCAAACCACACTGACACTGCCGGACGCTGTGCATCTTCTCTCATCCCCGAGCCGAGGAAGAGAAGGAGCAGGGAGCCGGGGTAATTCTTGGCGTCTCCAATTCAATCAGCTCCATTTTAGCCCCCTAATGAAGTGCAGCATTGCATTCTTTTGGCTCCCCTGACCTTCCAGTCTGGCCTTAAAACGTCGCCTCACACAGCAAGTTAGAGAGGGCTGAAGAGACGAAGGAGAGATGGGGAACACTTATTGATGGGGTCTTTTGAAGCTCACAAGATATGTAAGGCAGTTCTTCTCTGCACTTTCTAAACCCCTTCAGGACTCTAAATCCTGGAACATCAGTAACATCTCAGAGCCCAAAATTGGCAAAATATTTAAAAAGCCAAGCAAAACATACATCTTGAGATATTAAAATTTATTTTCAGGTATTTTTAAAGCTCACCAAAAACCTACAACCATGGTATCTGATTGGTAATATTAGGAGCAAAAGTCCAAATAAGTTAAAAGCCCATGAAGCACATCGGATTGGAGCAGCTGTTACAAATGTTGTTGCTTTACTGGCAGCATTTCATTTAAATCTGAAATTGAGGTTAACTCAGTCATCTGGACGAGCTTTAGGTCACCAAACAGTCTGAGAACTGACAGTTACAGCAAAAGGTTAAGGGACATTTACCGTGAACATGATATCATGTTAGCTTTTGGCCTTTATTAACAATGAGTTTAAGCGACTCTTTCAGAGGTGGAACAATTCTAGTGATTTTTCTTCTTTTCAAACAGGAAGTTGGTGCACAAGTCTGAGTTTATTGAAATAAGTAATTGTCTTCTTGTGAAGTGATTGTGACGGCAAACTGAGAAAATTAAACAATAAAAAAAGGAATGTGCCTCAAAAACACAATTATTCTGTCTTTATGTGCAGCAGTGCACATACCAGCTCACATTTATACATTTAACCCTAGAAATATTTGGCTAAATATCCCATTGGAGTGTTTAACTGTGTTCTTTTAGTGACCATCAACAAACTTCTGATATAATTGTGGTTTGATATTGAACGACTCCCCTTGGCAGAAAACATAGAGGGTCTTTAAATTGGTTGGCTTCCAGGTTCGGATCCAGCTTCGAAGCAAGCCCCGTACGTTTTCAGACGGGTCGAGGTCAGGACTTTCCGAGGGGGAATTAATGCTAGCCAATAGTTTGTCCCGTTGGCGAACCTGTTTGCGATACTTCTGACCCTGTGACGGTCACAACAACTTGTGTGCGGCCAAGTCTTGCTTTTGAAATTAATTTATTAACAGTTGTTGTATGATAAGCCCACCCGTTTGAATTCATCCTTAAAGGCTGAAAATGAACACAATACATGTTTTCCGACCTTTTCTCAGGGACTGCGTTTGATATTTTGCAAGTTTTGAGGCTTTGTTAAAAAAAAGGAAAAAAAAAAAAAAGATGAGATGCGAGGGGGATAAAGAAAAAAGTCAACTTTTTGTCAGGGTGTTTCAAAGTGCAGAGCAGGGCGAGGGACGTGGACAGAAAACCCAGACGGTGGGTTTACTTCCGGCCTCTCTCACGCCATATATAGTCATTATCATTATACGTATTTAATGTGTATTAGTACAGTACATTACTGTTGTCATAGGAATGTTTATGCACATGGCTTCATATAGACTAACTGAGCTGAATGGAATACCCTGTCTGATATGTAGTGGAAGTTTTACCTTCATCATGTACCGAAAAGGGTGTTGTAAATAACAGCAGGAAGGAGAGACGGAAGGAGAGAGAGGAGGAGAAACAAGAGCCGAGGGAGGCTGGATCCTCTCTTTTCTTGTGCTCACCTCTCCTCCCGTCTCTGCTTCACGTCTCTCCTCTCAGCGTTCGTTCTGTCTTTGGGCAGTCTGTGTGAATCAGTGGCTATAATATACATACATACAGTTACAATATATTACACATACGAGTTGTTATATCTTCTCTCATTCTGTGCGCTGTGGTTTTCCTTTTAAATGACTGATCGAGGAAAGCTGCTGGTGCTTTGAAATGCGCCGAATCTGTTGGTATTCACTATGTGCTAGCAAAAAAAAAAAAACAACAAAAACAAACAACAAAAAAGAACATTTGTTTGAAACTTTAAAACCTGTTTAGGGCCAGAAACAAAGACTGAAGTTTTTGCATTAGAACTATTGAGTTATGTTCTCAATAGCATTGATTTTCTTCATCTGTTCAGCTTCAACATTCATCCATGTTTACTTGACATGATTTTGGTCACAGGACTAAAAATAACGGAAATGGAGCTGAGTACTAATTTGTGGTAGGTTTTTTTGTACTCAAAGTAAATAAATACCCCTCGTCATGTATTATTCAAGCCTTTAAAAGTCCTTCCCTAAAGGGCGTAGTAGCACTTTTATTTATTTGTACCTTCCCTGGAAAGTAGCAGTGCCCTCTTCTAGCATCAGCATGGTTAGACGACTCGTATAGGCAATTGTAGCGACACATGCAGACATACAAGTTTCATCTTTTCATACTGACTCTCCAGATGCTCTTTAATTAAGGGTGACTGATGCTTAAAACAATGATACACTCTTCAAAAGAGATGACTTTTTGTAATCTCATTTGGTGTTTTTTCTTAAATTATGAAAGACATTTTAATGATTGGTATTTTTCTTTTGTTTTTTTGCTTGTTTGTTTTTTGGACTCTTGGATAATGGGAGCTGGTCATTTTTCCCTTTATGCCTTAAATATGTTTGGAGTTTTTATTGTTTTGCATGATTTTGTACCCAACTCAACAACCAGTGTTTAAATATAATTTTTTATAAGTCTGAACCACAATTAGCAGAAATAGGATGTAGTGTGAAATATATACACATAAGAAAATATACAAACCATTACATCATACATGGAATTAGTATTTTTTATTTTTTTTTATAACTCATTAAGTCGTCAAACTACATTTACTGTCGAGGTAAATAAACTGATAACTCAGTGGTGCAAAATGGGGTTCCTATGAGGCAAACTGACCCAAAGCAGGAAACCTGACTGTTCAAAAAACATTACAGCTTTAAAAGTCCCTCTTTGAAACACACTGTGAGGATAAATGCCCAATTTGGTTTAATGGGCTTATTGAACTGTAAAGCTCCACAATCCAACACCTCTTTGCAGCACAATTGCAGCACAAAACTTTTTTTTTTGGCCTATATGGTTCCAGAAACCGAAGAAAATTGGCAGTATATGTGTATTGATTTCTCTTAGTGAAAATTATTATCAGTAATCTTCCAAAGTTGAGTACATTTTCATGTTGCCTGAACCTTTGGGGGGATGACAAGCCTCTTCCAGTAAGACCTGGGTTCAGCTTAACTAGTTTCCTTTTTATAAAGCAAATAAAGGTGATGTGAGGGATTCACCAAAACATTAGCATAGCAGCCGGCTCCGCTTGTTTTCTCTGAAATCTCCCTACAATGGTTTGCAGAGCTGTTATTGAAATCTTCAGATTTAGAGTGGTGGCCCAAGTGCAACGTTTGACTTTTTATTTGCCAGTCGCCACCTTGAACAGGCCTAGCTCTCCTTCTTTTGCCAGTCTCTTTTATCTGCTCCAGGGTTGAGATATTTGTTACGTTGTGTTTTTTCTATGTTTTTATATGATTCTATATATCTGATTCAGAGCAGCGCAGCCCGCTAGTATCAGTGATGCGGGGAAACAAACTGGCCTTCTCTCTTCACAGACTGTTGCCGTTGTGACAGTAATGAGAACAGGCGCAAAAGTCGTTCAACGTATTAATATTGGCTGTACAAAAATAGAGTTTGTATTTATTGTGTACAAAAGTTAATTAATAAAAAATGTTTTAAACACTTTTGTCTGATTTGTTTGAATAATTGCATGGATGGGTTCAAAGACTCAAACTTTTAAATGATTTTCTTCTTATTTTATTATCAAAACAATTTTCACAATGTAAGCATAAAGAAAATTATGCATAGTTTTCAGTATTTTTTGTAATTAAAATTGAAATATGTGGTTTTGCACGTCAACGCATTAAGTTAATACACTAGTTATGCACATTAAAACATGGTAGTTGCAGCATCATACTGGAAGGAGCTGAGTGGAGTGGATTGAAAGAAGGGTGGAGCATGAGTGCCTCTTGCTACAAAAGACTTGAATCTGGGGCAGACATTCTTATTTCAGTAGGACAAAGGCTCAAAACATAAACAGATCTTAGTGGGAGTGGCTCAGAACAGCATATTCTCATGTCCAAATGGCCCAGTCAAAGACTGGATCTAAATCATAATAGGAATCTGTGTCAAGACTTTAAAATAGCTAGTCATCATCTGTCTCTACCCAGTCTGAGACAGTTTGAGCCGTCTAGCAAGATGAATGGACAACAACGTCAGTCTCTAAAGCACTTTGAACTGCCATGTTGCTGATATGTGCTACACAAGCAAACTTATTTATAATTATTAACATATAAAGGTGATCCTGGCAGAGAAATCCTCCAAAACATTTGCAGCTAACTGCAACAAAAGGTGCATTGATTGGAGTTGGCTGGATTCTCATCCACACTTCTCACACAAACGTCTTCATACTGTAGAATAGAACAGAATTACTCTTCTCTGTCCTGCATTGGGGGAATTTGGGTGTTCCCGCAGCAAAGTGAGAAGTAATATGAATCGTGCAGATTCACACTTGGGTGCAAATGTAAAAACTGAAAGTAAGAAAAGAGATTGCACATGCAAAATTATCGCACAAGCAATAAAAGTGAAGCTATTAATAATGGCATACTCTGACGCAAAGAACTATAACAGTAGAAATGGAAAAACTGCAAATAACAGGAGGGATGTTAACACTTATTTAGTTTGTCAGGAATCCATACAGCTGCTGAGAGGAAGGTTCTGTGGTAATGCTCCTTTGTGAATCTAGGATACATTGCCCAACAGTGATGTTCATTTTGTCAGAGTCCTTCTGTCTCCCACCATCTGCCCTGGGTCAAAGAGGCATCCTGGGATGGAGCTGACCTTCCTTTATGAGCTTATTGAACTGCTTCCTCTCAGGTGTGGATGCTTGTGATTGCAACCTGACAAAATAGGTGTGAATACTTTTTCAAGGTACTGTGAAAGTGAAATGTTAACGTAGCTTAGCACCAGTGCATAAATGGATGATGGTGTATGCATAAAGACATGGTGGATAATATGTGTGTCTGCTACATTCCAGTCATTAGAAGTGGGTGTGGTCAGGATATCCCAGTCTGCAAGTGAAACCAAAGGCCAGAGTTTCCTCACTGGAGGCGACAGAGGACCGCCAGCTCAGAGGAGAGGCATCAACTTGTTAGTTAGGTTGCTTATTATATTCTCAGAAAAAGTTTTACTCTCTATTTTTATTCCAATTGAGGGTCATAGTCCAGGCATGCCCTCCAAAGGAAAAGGCCGGCACTCTTCATATTCCTGCAGTGGCTCATCCTGTGTCAAAATCTATTTGTGCTCCAATCCAGAAGGTATTGTTTTTACATATTTATAAATCTACTCTAATCTGAGCACTTTGTCAACTAGTGCCTTCGTTTTTACTTGGTTACAAGTGATTCCTGTTTGTGCTTATGTTGCATGTCAGACAGCGTGATCGAGCGAAGAGCTCTCAGAGAGAAAGTGTTTCCCAGGTTTAGAGAGCACTGTAGGAGCTTACTGGCACTAGATGTCAGGGTGAGTACCGGGCTCTGAATCACGCTCACTGCACTGAAAAAACAACAGCTAAGACGTTTTAAGTCTAAGAACATTACTCCTTGACTAAGAACACAAACTTTAGTGTGCATCTGTTATTTTGTAAATTTTTTTTTTTTTTTTTAAATAGAAGAAATTTAATACTTTATGTCTGCATTTGCTGTTTGTTCCTCTTCTTATTTTTTGCAGAAATGTACATCTGTTCCTTTAATGTTTGGGGTCAAATTAAAGCTGTTGCCATTAATTAAGTTTCCATCAGTCAACTCAAAAGCATGAAACTTGAGGTGCAAATTTTATGTAGTAACTGGGCCCAAGCAGTGGAATAAATAAAAGAGCTGCAAGTGATTATTACCAGCTTCATGATTGTATCCATTTTTTAATTTATTTTTATTCCCTGCCTGAAGCCACTCCTGTGAAGGTACAATCAATTCTGCTTACCTTCGCTTAATCACTAATGACAACAAAGACAGTTAGCAGCTGCAACATGACTGCACTGCGTGCTTTGTGCTCTCAAACGTGTGTGTGTGTGTGTGTGTTAAGTCAACCCCCGGACAAGTCGATCAGCCCATTGTGAAACTCATTCTATTCAGCAGCTTGTGTAATTGGGCGCAAACACAAACATCATATATCATTCAGCCATTTCTTGGTTGTTTGCGGTTGGTGCTTCTAATGAAGTTTTCTGCATCAGCTCCCAGTTATGTCTCTTAAGTCGCTTTACCGTATGTGTGGGTTTGCTTCTGCAGCTGATCGACCCATTTGAGTCCAGCGATCCTAATTGTTGGCCAGATACACACACCAGGCGGCAGCTAATTGAAGAGTGCAGAAAGAACTCAGCTGGACCGTTTTTACTGGTAAGTGAAACTGCACTGAAGAGAAGCTAAATGCACGCTGAATATGGAGATCAAAGCTCATTCCCACAAGCATTAGGAGCTCCAAACTAAAGGACTACTATAATTAGGTACACAAGCTTCATTACTTGAGCTAAAAGCTGGGGTTTCATCAGAACAAGGATCAATGCTTTGGTCGTGATTTTATCTCAATGTGTGCCAGTTCAATTATGGACTAAAGGGGAGGTATTATGTAAATCAAAATTTTCAAGCTTTAGGATATACTATAATGTTTTTCTCTCATCAAAAACATACTTGGAGCGTTACTTTGATTCTTTCATGCATGCTTAAGAAATCTTTTCATTTCCCATAGCAGCCATTATGGGGTGCCTAAACGCTTGCTCTCACAAAGCGAGGCCTGTTTCCTTGAAGTTCCTCCTTGAAGTTCCTCCAGAGCACCCTTCCCCCACTTAGCTCCTCTCGACTAGCAGCAGCAGCAGCAATTATCAAACACCTGATGGAGCTGCTGAGCTCATCTTACAAAATATTCTCAGTCCAGCGCTCCTAAGAATAGTTGTAAACGGCATGATGAAGGAGCATTGGTTATGACGTGCTGAAGGATGAGTGTCAGAAAGAAACAGAGGCCAATTTCAAGGCATAAGATTGTGAAGTCAAGTTTTTTTTTAAGTCGTGTTTGAAACCAACAGCATGTTTATGACAACTAAAGGTAACATAGTTACTTGATTGTGCTATAAAATGGCACTATGTGACTGGAAAATATATAATACTCCCCCTGTAAGGGAAAACAACTAAACTATTTCCCTTTAAAATGAAAAAATAAACAAATATAACTCCACTCAGAGTAAGTGCTTGATTAAATAAAAGAGGCTTAAGAAAATGGCTGTTTAAAATAGAATTTTACAATACAATATAGCCTTATACTACTTGTTTATTCAAAAAGTTGAGACAGAAAACTCTGCTAGAAATGATTTTACAAAGCTAAAAAAAAAAGCCCATCCTAATCGTAGATTCACAGTAAAAGAGTTTTCACTCCTTTGACTGCTATGGTTTTGTGTCCACATGTTGCTGCTACAGGCTCTAGTTGGACACCAGTATGGACCAGCCTGTCTGCCCACCCAGGTGGAGGTGTCGGAGTTCCAGCTGCTGCTGCAGGAGAGCCAACAGGTGGGCCTGGACACCCGAGGGCCGGAGAGGGCGTACCAGAGAGATGAGAACGCCGTTCCTCCTTCCTACCGCCTGACGCCTGCCGTGACATCCATCTGCAGTCCTCTGGTGATTACGGTCAACCTATTTAATTTGTTGTGTGGCTAACTTTAATTACATGGTAGGATTTTATTTAATTTTTTAATCAGGAAAGTGTCTAGATATCAATCTGTTAACACATACATGTGAAAATGAATGTGTTTAATGATAAACCTTTTTAAAAGAGGCAAAATATTTTAGTGTATGTGTAAAATTTTGAATAAAATATAGTGCTGGAAAATATAGAAGACAGTCATAACTTATAAAATTAAAAATATCAAAGTGTTTTTGCTCAGCAGAGAGAAGAGACGGAAGAAACGGACAATAACAGGTTGTGTGACGAAGATTTGAGGAAGGTGTTGCAGACAGCTGCGGGTCTGTGTGTCCAGAGCAGATGTATGAGTGCAGAGAGAGCCCAAGTCTTTTACAGATCAGGTAAAAACAACAACAAGAAACTCTTTTATTATGAAAGATATGTGAATTGTGTACAGAGTCTGCAATCATGGCAGCCTGTGGGATCCCTGACCTTACCTAAAACATCCAAGATGTGTCTCATACAAAGACATGATCCTCCCCAGAAAATTCTGGGACTTTGGTGATAGTCTCATATTTTAAGTGTCTTCAGGGTGTAAAAAGATATATATATATATATATATATATATATATATATATAACATTTCTAATCACACACTGATTTTTTCATGTAGTTTGCATAAACTGCAGATTTTATATTTGATGGATAATGTCAGTCAGTGGCTTTAACATTTCATTTGTCAGTATTTGAGTTTTTGAGTTACTCACACCTGTTTTTAAAAAGGACCAATTCAGAGCATTTTTGTTCTTTAGTCACCTTGAAATCATCATTTTGTGCTAAAGCTGTGATTCCTTAACTTGGTCTTCTTTAGATGCCAACAAAGCACAGAAGCTGCTTCTTTTATTTTACGGGTATTAAATTTAACCAATTGTGCTTTGCAGAATTTAAATTTATTTTAAGAGAATGCTATCCTGAGCTGAATGTACCTAATTCTGGGGTTTTATTTTTGTCTCTAGCTCTTGATTCAGATCTTCGATTTGCTCTGGAAAACTGCCCTGTTCTGGACATTATCAACAGATGTATGATCTACGTCCACAAGGTCGTCAATGCAGATGGAGAAACAGGAGAACAACAGAGAAACTCAAAGCTGCAGCCAGCGTTGAAGGTAAGAGTTTATCTAAAAGGAGACATTTCAGAAAGATCTCATATATTTTTAGTGCAGGTATCAAAACATTATAGTTCAAAGTGAAATCTAAACATAAGTGAAATTTTAAATCTTGACCAATGTACAAATGCGACAGGAGTCGATTTTCCTTTATGTTCATCTTAAATGTGCAGGCTGACCCGTGTGAGCAGACCGTTTTGAAGACAGTGCCCACTCCATCTGAGTTATTATCACAGCTGTGTGACAGCTTCCTCCCTGCTCTGCTCACTTCCCGCCAACTGATCCTCTACACCACCACCACCGAGTGTGACCGCCGCCATGGCTACACCACAGCCAGGAGGCGGGCCTACGCAGACTCTCTGTGCCAGCAGGTTTTCTCAGACCTCCTGGCGTTGACTGACAGCTCGAACATTCCTCAGGTCAGAGGGCAAGCTCATGTTATTGATGCTCCATCCAGAGAGCGGGCCGAGCAGGAGCAGCTGTGCTGCATCCTGGCTCAGTTTTACAAAATTATTCGGCCAGAGGAGGAAAAGGTGAGAATTACATTTTTTGTTACATGTTTCATTATTGTTGTTGTTGTCATACTGTAATGTAATATGCAACCTGATGCCCAATGATGCTTCAGTTTGATTTTTCCTCTTTTTGGTTGTAGATCAGCGCTTATGTGAAAGGCATGGATCAGCAGCGCCCACTAGTGGTGAGTGGAGGACCGTGCACAGGGAAGACTGTGTTAATGGCACACTGCGCTGAACAGGTCAGTGGAGTGAAATGAAACTTGATTCCAAGAGGAGACAAATATATTTTAATTTGCTTCACGAAATATTATGAAATGCATTTAGTCCATATAAAAAGAATAGTATTTGTTAAGTTGTTTAAGTTTAACATAATTTATATTTTGGTGAAACAAATACGAGCATATATCTTATATATGCTGGTATATTTTTTTTCTTTTACTATAATTTTTACACTGTGGTAGATATTTGCCATTTTAGGTTTAACTAATTTAATATTTTTTTAAGAGAAAAATGTTGATGCAACTTAACATTAACTGCTTTTCAGATCTCAAACTGAATCCCGGTTTTATGTGTCACAAGAATTCTTGTCAAGATTTTTTGTCATCTTAAATTTTAACATAAATAATAAAACAAAACCAGACCTGAATTCAAGAGAACATTGTTGATTTTTAGAAATAAATGAATTTTCTGTTCCACAGATCAAGGTTTGGCTACCAGATTGTGATCCAGTGGTGATCAGCTGTTTTTGCAACCTTTCATTCAGTACATCTCCTAAGCATCTGCTCTCCAGTATCTGTCACCAGATAGCTCACAGATATGAGGAGCAGTCACTCAGCCAGCTGCAGCCTGAGTCCTGGCCCTGCAAGAACCCAAATGAGTGCAGCTGTAAGACTAACTACACCTCAATATCTGCTGTGGATCCTCACGACTGCCACCATGGAAAACAGATCTGTGATAGTGACCCAGGTTTCTGTAAAACACCAGATTCTCAACAACTCGATTCTAGCGTCATAAAAGTGGATGTTTCGCTGTCTGAACTTGAAGAGCATCTTGTGTCCATTCTAACCCAACTTCCTTCTGCAAAACATCCTCTTGTTCTCATCCTCGATGGCTTGGATCAACTGGAAAACAACGTTGGTGCTCAGATTATCAGCAGCATCCCTTCCCCACTCCCTGATGCTGTCAAACTCATTATCACAGTCTCCTCCAGCAGAACAGGTCTCCTGCAAGCCATTGAGCTACACTATCCCCAGCAAGGCAGTCGTTCTCCCTCTGCATCAGACAATGACAGTGAAGAGCAGACTGGATGTGCTTCTATACAGCTCCAATCAGAGGACAGGAAACAGTGTGCAAAGCTTTTGGAGTCGCTACTGAACAGTTCAGGAAGAAAGATAACATCAGGACAACAAGCGCTGGTGAACCAGGCGCTGACCTCCTGTTCTCTGCCTCTCTATGTCCGACTTCTACATGCACACACTTCACTGTGGCACTCTGGTATGACTAAAACAAAAACTACTTGTTCCTACAGATAAAAACTACTTGTTCCTACAGATAACTGCACCCTGTTGAATGTGGTTTTTTATGTAATATGTAGCTTTTTCTTGATAGGATTTCACAAACCGAAAAACTGAGAGTTTTAAGGATGTTATGGAAATTATTCTAAAGTTTACCTAATAAATAGAAATACACATCAGCTTTTCTGTGTTTTGTGCATATGCACTTTAAAAACACCTTTTTTTTCTCAATGATTGTTGTCATTAAAAGATTTCAGCAAGTTATTTAGTTGTAATTTCTTTCAGGCTTTGTACACAAATTTCAACTTATGTTGCTTAATGGACTGTTCATGGGGTGTTGTTGCATCTACATTAGTACCAGCAGTTAAAACATTTGATATCTAATTTGTCTTTTCTTATCAGATTCAGATGTGACCGAGTCGTCTCTCCCTGATGGCGTCCATTCGTCTATTTCAGCTCTCTTGGATCGATTGGAACAGAAGCACGGCTCGTCCCTGATGGCTCGTTTGGCCTCATATGTCTCCCTGTCCAGGACTGGGCTCTGTGAGTCGGAGCTTGTGGATCTGCTGTCCTGTAATTATGACAGCCTAGCTGAATGTGAAGGACCAATTTCACAGGTTGACGTTGAGAGGCTTCTTATGGATTTGAAAAACTTTCTAGTCAAACGGCCAATCGCTGATTTGCAGGTTCTGTTTTGGGTGAGCCGGCATTTCGAGCTTGTCGTGACTAAAAGATATCTGGGCACTCATGGAGTGAGGAGGAAAATCCATTCAGAGATGGTGGACTATTTCAGTGGAAGACGGGTTGGTAGAAATGAAAAACCATTTGTTGTAAGTCTTGCATCTGAACCAGAACATGAACAAGTGAGTCAGCCATTTATTTTCCCTGTTACTGAAGATGTTTGTTGGGTAAACATGAGAAAGATCCTAGAGTTGCCACATCATTTGCAACAAAGTGGGAGGTTGGAAGAGCTGGAACTTGAGTTATTGATGTCTTTAGGGTTTCATCAAGCCATGGTTCAAGCTGACATGCTGAGTGATCTGGTAGCCATGTTGAAGGCTTGTGAAGGCTCAAAGAAGTTTTTAAGAGAAAAATGGCTTATAGCAAGCACATTAAAGTCCTCTGCTTGCTTCTTGCAGAGCTCACCCCTGCAACTGCCTGCAGTGATGGAGACAAACCTCCTCCCTTACCTGGATGTTTTTCCTGCCTTTAAGGGATACGTAAGAGACATCAGACAGTACAGGACGAAGAAGGGAAAAGGAGTTGGATTGGGACTTTGTCCCACTCCCTGTTCTGTTCTCCCCATTTGCTATGTAGGACCCAATATTAAAATCAGAACAACCAGAGTTGCAGAAATTGCATGTACAGAGTGTGATGTTGTGGCAGAGGTCATGGATGATGGTTCTGCCTGGATTTGGACGGGTTCAATTTGCGATTTTTACAAGCTATCACTTATCCAGGATCAACAGGAGTTAAAGTTTGCAGGAGTTAAAAGTAACTGCAAATTCCTATTGCTTTCCACGCAATGCAGCAAACTCTTTGTGTGGGACAGGGCAAATCCACAGAGTCTTATAGAGGTGAAGGAATCTCTGACACCGGAGTATGAGTCAAATCAAACTCTGAGTACAATTGAAGGATTCATCTCATGTCAGGAAATGATATGCATCTGGTGGAAAAAGGAGAGTTTTGTCAGTGTGTTTGATATTGCCAACAATACCTCTACTCGTTTTCAGTGTGAGAGCTCTGTGATCTGTTTGGTTGCCTCCTTAAGGAGTTTCAGCCTTTACTGTGGACAAGAGGACGGCACAGTGTCAATATTTGATCTGACAACCAGCCGTCTTCTTGGCACCTGTTTAAACTCTACCAACAGTGCAATTATGCAGATAATCCTCTGTGAAGAGGAGCAAGAAATTGCATGTGTGGACAGGAGTGGGAGTGTAGCCTTATGGGATGTTGCTGATAAAAAACAAGCACCCAAACTTCTCAAAGAAAACTTCAATAAGGGTAAGTCTTCCAGTATTCTCAACACAGATTATTCCAAAGCCACCAGCACTCTTTTGGTGTGTCAAATTCACCAGGTGACATTGTGGAATACATTTAACTGGGAGATGTGGGACCAGTTCTTGGCTCCGCAAGGGAAAGCCTTTTCTCAAGCAGTGCTCTCCCTGGATGGACACCTTTTCCTGGCTTTGTTGGACCATTTCACAATCATCTTGGTGTGGAGGGTCAGCACCGGTGAGTGTGTCCTTTCTTTAGAAACAAACAGACAGCCCCTCTCGCTTCTCAAAACAGCCTCAGATATTGTTTGCGTGAGTCATGATGGATGTCTGACAGTCTGGGACTCAGAGATGATCAACGCTGCAGGTAAAGCAACGAAAATGAGGAGTGAAGTTAAAGGCATGGCAGTGGAGCAAACAGGAAAATGCTTCTACACCACAGATGGGTCAGAGAATGTCTGGAGGTGGAGTTTAGATGTTGGATTTCCACAATTTACCTTCCTGCATGCCGGCGCTGTGGAAAAAATACAACTTTCTCCAAACAACAGCCACCTTCTCTCTCTCTCTGCAGGGGAAATATACATCTGGCAGACAGAAACAGGTGAGAACATTGCACGTATCAACGGCAGCAGTGCTGCAGATGTGCTGATCACTCCCAGTAGTAAATTTGGAGTGAGCATTTCTAAGAATGGCCTCTCTCGTGTTTGGAAGTTGCCACATGGAGCTATTGTGTGCAACATTCATCAGTACCTGTCAGACGCACAAGTATCAGCTGAGGGGACCTTTCTTGTTGGCCTCTGCAATGGAGACCTACTGGCTGCCAGCCTGTGGTCTGGTACAATCAGCAAGCGCTTCTCCTGTGTGGAAAACTCAGAGCATGTTGTTGCTTTCCAGTGTCTTTTAGACCATCCGAACTTTGTGGTGGTGCTGACTGCCTCTGGAGCGGTGTACACCTGGAAGATGTCAGAGGAGACGGTATGCCGGCACTTTCAGCTGCCACGTAGGTTTCACTGTCAGCCACAAGACTTTCAAATGTTGCCTGATGGGAAATATGCACTGCTCTCCATTGATCATAACTCCATTAACTTCTTAGATCTATCTCGAGTCAGGTTGTGCTCCTTGAAAGCTGAGGGTCCTGTCATCAACGCTTGCTTGGATAAAACTGGGTGCTATGTTGTATATGTATGCAACCCGAGTAGCCAGGAGCAGAGCTGTGCATGCTACCTGCACTCTAAGCTCATCCTTACAGTCGTGCGGCTTTCGGACAGAGAGAGAATAGGAAGCGTACATCTACATAAGAAGCCGTCAGCCCTGACTGTTAGCAAGCAGCAAGGCGTGTTTGTAGGTTATGAGGACGGGTCTGTAGGTGTGTTCTCTGTTTCTGATGCTACGATTGATAAAGAGTCAGTCTGGGACAGAGAGATTTTAAAATCAGAACCAATAAAATGTCCCTTTGAGAGAGAACCTATGAGCTGTTTTTATCAGTCAAAACCCAATATTACTTGGTCATGAGCCTACTGTATCTGCTTACATACCGTGTAAACAAAATGACTGCAGGTCTTTTTTTGCCCTAGACAAGTTTTGTAATTTTTTTCCTGTTACCATACCTAGTTTTTTCAATAGGGAGCCATCTGACATGGGACCTTTCAAATTAAATGGGTCAATTTTTAGTCATCAAGAAGATGTTTTGTAACTGCTTTTACAACCAGCAATTTAAAACTATTATTAATTTTCTTGTATAGTGTCTGAAAGCACATTATGCCTTACTGCATGTTAGGTCTTATTATATTTTTTGGTCTTAGAAAATTAAATTAATATAAATAATGTTTTAACATTGTTTCTAATGTCTCCAAAAACCCAAAATGTCCCTGGGCGAATATGCAACTGCAAACTGTAATCTATTTTTCTTTTTGTGTGTCTTTTTCCTCACTGAGTATTCCTTTATCCAATATTGGTCCCGGTCAGAACAATGGATCACTATCTTACTAGCTTCAAACAGAAGCATCATGTGTCTTTTGCTTTTGTCCTGGGATTGAGGACCACACTTTACATTAAAAATGTTAATCTCTGAGAAATTGATATTTGTACCAAATGACCTATTAGAAGCTTACAATTCCTCTGGACGTTTTCAAATTGCTTAGTAATTGTAGTTTAAGTAAATGGATGAATTTAAAGAATAAACTTCTTTCATTGTTGAAAAAAAAAATCTCTCTCATTCTTGGTTTTAGCAAATAGAAATGATTTTATAATATTGACTGATGTAAAATGGGAGTTCAGTGAAGCAACACAATTATCTTCTCTCTGTAGTGCATTTAAGCTAAATGCAACTCTGTTTGAATTTGTTCAGTTTCATTTTTGCCTAAATACAATTGTATTTATTGCGATCGTGCTTTTTGTAATATTTCATTAGATTAAAAATCATCATAAAAATCCGTCTTTCTGTCTGTCTATCGATCTAAAAAGTGTTTAAAAAACATTTAACTTCCTACATATACTGTAGGAAGTTACAGTAGGAAGTTACTATATAAAGTAGAAACTTTATATAGATACACTGGTGCTGCCTTCACGTACCTTCAAGAGCTCGTACTACAGTTTAAAGTAATTATTACTTTTTGGAAATAAATTGTAAAGCTGAATATAATAATCACATTTGGATCTTTTACCTAATCCAGAGTGTGCCAATGTTTTCAAAAGGGCTACGGAAGCGGAATAATATTTTTTGACGCACTTACGAGAGGAGTCTTATAATTTCGACAGCACGTGAAAGCAGCAGCTCCAGCTGAAGTAGAGCGCCGCGAGACGCTCCGGTCAGTCAAGGAGCAGACATGGAGATGTTTTGTTGGGGAGACAGTTCGAGTGGACAGTTTGGGGTCCAGGCAAACCTTAGCCCGGTGTCCTGGACCGGACCCGGAGTCGTAACCAACATCTGCTGCGGGGAGCAGCACACCTTATTCCTCAGAGCCGACGGAAAGGTTTTATCATGTGGACACAACTCGCAGGGCCAACTTGGACGAAGGAACCAAAGTGGAAAGATGCTTGGTAAATAATTACATATTTTTTTAGTATGTATAAAATAACTTGGTTTTTATTTGCAAGGGAATAAAAATGTTCTTCCAAGTAATTGACCTTAAGCTAATAATAATTATGTAGTCAAAAATAGCTGCAGGACAGACAGAGTTTTTGTATTTCTTTTAAATGATCCTCTGCAGGTTGTTATTGCCTCAGGCAAGAGTCGTGAATCATCTGACAGGCATAACATGTAGGCTAATTTATTGAGTTAAGTTTCAGTTTCGTTTCATCTCAGTTTATCCATGCAACGAAACTTAACTTGAGATACAAGTACTGAGGGCAGGTAATTCTTGAAGTTTGTTTGTTTTGCTTGAGGAACTCCCTGAGGGTAAAACTGGGTAAAACTGATGCACCAGCTCATACTCCATTTATTAAAAGATCCTGTTGATTTCTGGTGAATAGTGGTCACAGTATGTAATAAATCCTACCATACTGACTCTTTGTTTCCTAATCTTTAATGTGATGGGTCATTGGTAGTGTATTGAGATATTACATCAGTGATTCTCGAGAAGTGGGACAAAATTGGTTTAAATTTTCCCAATTTTTTTTATTTATTTATTTTTTATTATTCCTCAAGCTTATTCATACAAATATGACAAATAATGTTTTGGAAATGTAAACATGCTAATGTGCAGGCTCCCAGTTGCAACATTTATTTGAAAATTACTTTTTAATGGTCCCGACCCAGAACTTTGTCAACACCATCTAACAAAAATAAATATAAAATAATTTTTTAATGACATCATTAGTGATGCCATTTATGTAAAATACATTAATTAATAAATTAACTGCACACTTAAGTGAGATTTGTCAACACTATCACCGAAAGAGTCACAATATCCGTTAAAAACTCTTGACGGAGTTGACAAAATACCAAACTACCTCAATTTATGTTATTCTGAAGGAGGCCATATTGTAGCTCACCAGATTCATGAAATCTTTACAGTTTACTAAAATTAAGCATTTATTTCACAAAATTTTATTAAAGTTTTGTAAATTGTGAGTTATGGTGTTGACACATCATGGTTGTGACGAACAATTTAGGAGTAAAACAGAAGAAAAAACTAAAGAATAACATATACTAACCTGAGCTGCCCAGCTCTCTTAGCAAAGGAAGACGTCATGGGGTCCTCAGAAGTTCTGATGCCCCCCAATAATGCCTGATTTTTTTACGTCCTTTTTATGTCTGATGGTGTTGACAAAAACTTGGGACAAATTTCAATGGAGATGGAAAATATATAAAAATGATTTTAATTCAATTTATTACTTTTATAATGTAAAAGTATCAATTTATTGATACTTTTACATTATAAAAGTATCAATTTATTGATGATACTTTTATCAATAAATTGATAAAAGTATCAATTTATTGATACTTTTATAATGATTTATCTGAATACTTATACTTAATTGTCATAATATATCATCTTAGTATTCCTTTATTTATTTTAAACTGTTATAATGTATTGAGTTCTGCTTGAGGACAAGGGATTTTTAAGACACCATCCACCTACTACAATGTTTAAAAAAAAAAATAAAAATTCAGCAAACACCAGGAAAACATACATTGTTGTGCTCACATGACCCGTGTTAGTTTAGTCAGATATTTGAAAAAATTATATTTTGTGTATATTTTATTTTGTGCTTTATCCTTAGGACCTGTTTTGTCCCTCTTCTCAAGAATCACTGGGATACAAGTCTCACTTTATTTTAATTTTTAATTAAAATAAAGGTTAAATTAGGTAAAATTTTTTATTTTAATTATTTTAATTTTATAATTGTGTCATTAACTTTAATGCTGTAATAAACAGAACAAGTCATGTTTTAGATTAAACTTGATTGGTTAGTTTTTTGTTTTTGTTTTTGTTTAAAATGTACAAAGGTAGTACACATTAATACAAATTTATTTAACTATGCCATCCTAGACAAATAGGCTAATTTTCAGCCATAGTCTCTGAAGCAGGTAACATGAACATTGACATAATTAAAATGCAGCACTAATAGTATATTAAAATACAATGAACATGTGAGAAATAACATAGAGAGCACAAATTATCACACACTTGACCATCCCTCAACCATAATTTACAATTTCTTTTTAAAGAAAGTATGATGCTCCTGAACGCCACTGGAGGAATATTTCAGGTATGAGTATCTCACCAAAAACCTGCCAGACCAAATGCAGTTCTTTTCTGTAGAACTACGCAGTCCCTTCTACTTACATATCTGGTTTGTCTTGTCAGTAGATGGTTTCTGTTGTATATCTCACATGTAAGACAAGAATCTTGGAATTTAACTACATTTTTCCAATATGTTTTGATTTTTAATGATACAACCATGACGATAAGCATTCGTCAGTACTTTTACAGCCTGTGATCAAACTATGTGTACCAATTTTAAACTTGTACAAGATGATTGTGCCTCACTAGTCAACATGACAGATGTTACATAATAAAATAATTAAAATATGGTGTTGCAAATTTTGTTGACAAAGAGTTTCTGATGTAATTGAAATTTGATAAGTGAAATTTAGCTGTGTTCACAAAGACTTGGATCAATTTTTAATCCTGTTATGTTCTTGTATCATTACCTTTCTTTCTCTATATTTTAGGATCTGTGGAGGGACTCGGTGATGTTGTCGCCGTGGATTGTGGTCAGGATCATTGTCTGGCTTTATGTGCTTCTGGACAAGTGTTTTCTTGGGGGGCAGGAGATGGTGGACAGCTTGGGCTTGCACAAGGGCACCTCAGCAACAACCTTAGACCAAGGCAAGAGCTGAAACTCACAAGTAAACAAGTAAACATATATTTCCTATATAATGGAAATATATGTAACCCATTATTGCCTCATCAACTTGCAGTCGAGTGCCCATCCCAATGCCCATACCGGTAATCCAGGTGGCTTGTGGAAACTCCCACTCCCTCGCATTGACCAAAGGTAACTTTATAAACCTGCTGAGGAAAGCTTTATGTCTTCATATGCAAAAGAGACAACTCAGTGTTATATTTTGTTTTTTTTGTTTTTTTTAGGAGGAGATGTCTTCTCCTGGGGTTTAAACAGCCATGGGCAGCTGGGCCTGGGGAAGGACGTGACACTGCAGCACAGACCTGTCCTGGTGTGCGCCTTGACCGGAGTTGCAGTAACCCAGGTTTCAGCCGGAGGAAGCCACACACTGTTCCTCACGCTCTCCGGCCTGGTGTACTGCTGTGGGGCCAATAAATCTGGCCAGCTGGGGCTCAACAGGGTGGATGAAAAAGGTAGATTAGGTTAATCTTTTTTTGTCGTTAAGATGGGAGCTAACAGGTAACTCTCAGACTCCTTCATATAAAAGCACTGAGTGTCCAGCTCTTTTTGATGTTATCTGATCCAAAACAGGCAGGTTCAATGTCTGCATGGTACCTGCTCTCAGACCTCTGGGCGTCTCTTCCATCAGCTGTGGAGAATCGCACACTTCTGTGTTGACAAAGGTGCTAATGCTGCTGATTCAGATTATTTACATAAAATGAATAAACCCTTCTAACACCAGCCTTTAAAAACAAATCATTCTTAGTTTTTGGGTGTCATGTGATTCTTGGGTTTTGTAGGATGGGAAAGTTTTCACTTTCGGAGATGGGAGCCACGGTCAGCTCGGTCACAACTCCACCACCACTGAGGTTCGGCCCAGGCTGGTTGATGGTCTCGGAGAGACGGCATCCCAGGTTGCATGTGGGAGGTAAATGTGCCAAGTTGCTTTAAGATGACTTTGTAAAACCGTTCCAAAATACCTCAAGACATCGTGCCATTTAATACTGCCTCATTAAATTCTTACATGGTTCTTGCCTTCCAGACGTCACACTCTCGTGTTGACTTCTTCTGGACGTCTGTTTGCTTTTGGTAATGGGGACAAAGGCCAGCTGGGGACAGGACAGCGAGACAGCAGCTCGTCCCCATCCCTAGTTCAGCTTCCATGGGCCTCAGACAGAGCTGCTGCCACACCTAGTGGTGCGTATACCGTCGCCCTGGATGGCAGGTGATAGATTGAATCATTTGAGTAGTGTGTTTTTTTTTTTGATTGCATGTCAAGGAGTCTATTTTAGTGAGATGATGTCATTTTTTTCTGGCATTATGGCACAATTTTGAGATTGGAATCCAACCAAAATAAAATTATCGTCTAGACTCTGAAAAAGAGGTTTTGCATTTCTAATCTACTATTTTCAAAGACTGATTTGAATAATTTCTTATGTTGTCAAGCAGACTTGAAGTTATCAGCTGGATGGGACACAAACTTCATTTACACTTCACCTGCAGAGGTAAGGTGGTATCAAATCAAAAAGTATTTCTTAATTAGCCTATAAAGGAAACATAATAACTTTGCTGCTTCTAAACGTTTAAGACCTTCAACCATGGACAAATAATTGGGCGGTTGGATGAGACAAAACTGCAGAAGTGGGTGGCAATGAAGTACAGCAACATCGAGGCAAAAAGGTAACCTAATAATTTAACTGTGGACTTTTATATTGCTATGATGTAAAAGTTTTGTTTAGATTCTTAAAGTTTTGTTCTGGCTTTACTTTTTTGTCACACCTTAAAGTTTTAGATGATCAAAAATATATATTTTCTGTCTCCATTAATCAGAGTAAATGCAAAATAAGGTTTTCAAATGATAATTTCCATTGAAATAATAAAAGCTGTCAAATAAAAGCTATTCAAATCAATTTGTCCCAATGACTAAAATATCTCAGAAAGTAAAACATTGTGCCCCTATCAAAATAAACTAATTAACATTTGAAAACCAAAGTTGCTGACATCATTCGGTCTGGAAAGTTTATAAATTAAATCATCATTTGAACACAGTTACTTGTATTTTATTAGGTTATTTTTGTTTGACTTTAAAAGAAGCGTGATCATCTGAAGCACCAAATGTTTTTTTAAACCAAAAATAGAAGAAATATTCAAGGGATTAAATTTTTCTGCTTTTTACTGTCTTTAGTGCCTTTTTGTAGTGACTAATTTAAAAATATATATTTTAGTGTTAATAAGTCCCTTCTCATGCTGTCTTCTTTTTGTGGAACAGAGAAATCGAGTCGATGTTTTACACAAGTTCAAGTCTTGTTGCAAGTTTCACAAAACCTGAGTAAGTATGATTTTCCATTGGCTTTGGAGTTTGGATTAAAGAAGTGTGTTTTACAAATAAATAATTCCCACAAGTCAGATTTCTAACACTGCTCTGGCCCTGATACCAGAGGGGCTCCGCTGGAAGCTGGTGCTCTAACTGTGGACCTGGAGGCTGCTCGTCAAGCCTTCGACCAGATGTTGGCAGTCCCATGGATCAAGCAAACAGTTAAGGAAAATTTCTATGCTTTCATTCATTTATTCAGAATAACTGAAACGTTATGCTTGTACGAGTTTGGATGACAGCTCACAGGTAGATTCAGGATTTAGAAATGCTGCACGTTTTGCACAGCTTTTTAAACAGATTTTTCCCATGCAGGTAAATTTGCAGCTCCTGACAGAACTGCTCATTGCCTCAAGACATCCTTTAAAGTCTCCAGAGATTCTCCTGATTTTGCTGACATGTCCACTGGTACAAGAAGACTCAAACATCATGAATGTGGCTTTACCTCTGGCTGTCGTTATTGAGGATCTCAGTGAGAAGACTCTGGAAACTTTAAGTAAGAAACTTCTGGACTTATATTGAATTTTCATGTTTCAAATTAAGGTTTAGGAAGATTTGCCATCCCTTAGTTTAACATTAGTACTGATAACTGTGATTTGTCACCTTTTGTCTTAAAATAAATGTACCACTCTTTATCTTTTTAATTCATATAATTTTTTCTGCAGAAAGCTACTGGTCGTCTTTGTCGGCCACCATTTTGATCAGGCACATCATGGTCTTCAAAAACGCCCTGACTTTCATTCTGAATAATGGCCTGTTGGAAACCCACAACCCAGGAGCCAAACTGCTGCTGAAAGCCCTGAAGCTCCTTTACAAAGTCAGTGCTGAATGCTTTCTTTTAGTCAGCTGTGTGTTTCATTTAAAATAATAAAATTAGCTTTTCAGAGTCTTCTGATCAGCTGCTTGACCTTTAAACTTTGAGAAATATTCACTACTACCAATGTCAAGTCTACTAATAGATGCTTTGAAATATTGTATTGGTTCATCACAACCTCTACTGATAGTTGGACATGCAATCTATACATTTACAAAACTCTACATTTCTCTCTGTATTAGTAAAATAAACATATTTCTAGTTGCTTTTAATATGATCCTTTGTTTTGTTTTGTTTTTCAGGCGAACAAATCTGGGAAGTCTTTCAAAGTCCCACTGAGTACCTTTTATCTCGAGGAAATCACTTTTGAGGGATCTCTTAATGTATTTGTGGATGTAAATCGTTGGTTGTCGTTTTCCAAAGTTGAGGTGAACAGTGTTATGTGGTGTTCAATATGATCTTCACATATTTTGCTGAAATTCCTTCTTGACCATTTATTTTGACATTTTCTCAAAGGACAATGAGCAAACACCCGCCATTTTCTGCCGCTACCCTTTCGTTTTCCCTCTGATTTGTAAAGTTGCTGTCTTCAACATCGTGGCATGTGTGATGAAGGTAATGTCCTTTATAAGCTCTGCATCCTGTATGTGGCTCCAAATATTTTGCTCCACAATTTTATAATAGAAAGGAGTTTTGTAACTGCAGGAATCTTATCATGTTGTTCATGAAATGGGTTTGCCGTGGCCTGAGGACTTTCTTGGAAACACCCTGGACTCCCCTGTCCCGGTCCTGCAGCTGAACCTGAGACGAACTCACCTGGTGGAGGACACCTTCAGACATCTTGCTGCAGCCGATCACGCTGCATTTAAAAGAAAGCTTGTGGTAAAAGCAACATAAGAAAATGGACATTATTAAAAATCTACAGTTGTTGAGTCTGTGGAATTTGACACTAACACATTAAGTTAAAAACATCCAAAACTGCAGAACTTGAATGACAAAGAAAAAGTGCTTAGATCAATGAAAAATAATTAGTAAAACAACAAATACGTGTGAAATTTTATTGAAGAAGTTTATAATTTTACCTGTTTTCGTACTTGCAGCCTAAGTTTAGATAAATTTAAATCATTATTTTGGAGAACAAGATTTTGCAAATGGAGAGCAGTTTGGATGGGGTTTTTTTCTTTTAAAAAATTTACAGGACTTTTTTTTTTTTTTTCCACCTACCCCAGGTGCAGTTTGTAGATGACAGGAAGATTATGAACGTCAACAAAAAAGACTTTTTCCTCCATGTGTTTGATGAGCTTTTGGCTCCTGAATCTCAAATGTTTATGTACAACGAGAGTCAGACTCTGGCTTGGTTCCCACCCAAGGTAAGACCTGCATCACCTTTAAACACAAGGCTTATTAGTAGGTCGGTTTGAAGAATGTCCTTGTGTGTACAGCCGAGCATATAAATACAACATACACATAGCAGACAGCCATGTGAATTGTGTTGGATTTCAGCTTTCCCATATTCTTGTGTTTGTTTTTCTTTTAAAAACTGATAGATTAATGTAGAGGAAAGGAAGTACTTCCTGCTTGGCGTTCTGTGTGGCCTGGCTCTTTACAACCACAACATCATTCACCTGCGGTTCCCGCTGGCGCTCTTCAAGAAGCTGGTCAGAGTCAAAACGTCCCTGGACGACATGAAGGAGTTTGATCCTGTCATGGCAGAGTAAGAAACATTTTTAAAATCCAGGGCTGAACAGATCTATGAGCAGGCTGTACAAATAAAAAGGCACTTAAGCACATTTTCTTTTAAGAGAAAAGAATCACAAAAATGTTCTTTCGTCTTCATATTTGGCATGGTTCAATTCAAACATTATCAGTGGTGAATGCAGGTTCAAAGTTTGAAATTTGCTTTTCTAAGTCAGATTAAGTATAGTATGAAAAAAAATATTAAAAGAGAGTAAAATGTTTCCAGACCATCCTATATTTTGTTGGCTAAATCTAAAAATAGAAATTCTGAATAACAAAGTAATTGCTTTTCTTGAATCTTTTACATTACATTTACAATGTTTTACAGTTAATCCATCTTACCCACAAATAAAAACCTTTTTAGACACTTTGTTGGATTAGAGAGTTAGACTGTTTTCATTTAGACTGATTTGTTTAAATTGCAAACATATCACTGAAATTTCTATTTTTTGGACTAAAAAATACATTAACATGTACAAATGGTGCTAAAATAAAACAGTGCCCTTGACCAAGATCCTGAACTGAAGGCCAGCCTCAGTACTGAGGCGCTTCATGATTTACAGAAATCATCAAATAATGAAAACTAAACTTTATTGTTTTTGTCGAAAGTTCAGAAGAAACATGAAATTTTATAATGGAAAACAAACGACTTTTCTCACCGTTGTTTGCGTTAAGGTCATGGAGGTGCATGTTGGAGGACTACACCCCCGATGATGTCGAAGCCCTGGAGACGACTTTCACTGTAGGTTTTCTAAACATAAACTTGCATCCAGCTGGGTTTATCCTCTTCAAAAGATAGATATTTAAAAAATATGTGTGCTGGTTCCTAAACCTTTTTATCCGTAACAACAAAACAGGTTTCCTGGGGTGGTGAGGAAGCTGAACTTGATCCAAATGAACCTGGAAAACATGTCACTGGATCTAATAGGTTTGTTTTAATTTGCATTTCCATCTGTTTGAATCTAATATTTATGTGAAAAGCTGTTGTTCCAGCCATCTGTGTAAAGGTTTCTGGACTACAGTTCAGATGAACAATTATGCAAGAATGGTTCTTGCATAATTGCCAGTCACTGTAACGATTCCTTAGGTGATGTTTGTTATACTCTTTATGTCTACAGGAAAGAATTTGTCACTGCCTTTGTCAACCATGCCTTTAACAAATCAGTGGAGGGAGTGTTTAAACTCTTCAAGGAAGGGTTTTTCAAAGTGTGCAACATAGATGTCGTGGAGTTCTTCCAGCCCGAGGAACTACAGACAGTCATGATTGGCCAGGAAAACTATGACTGGGAAGTTTTCAAGGAGGTAGCCACACATCTCCTGATTTTAATGTTTTAGTTTCATTAATGTGCATTTTTTGATATTTGTTCTAAGGTAATGTAAATAAAATTTAACTTTAAAGATCAGTGATGTAAGTTGAGTTGTAAAAACAATTCAAAATGATGTATTCATGTATGTTATTTTTAAATTCACAGAACACAGTTTATGAAGGAAACTATCATGCTGATCATCCAACCATCATCACCTTTTGGAAGGTGTTTGAAAATCTCTCAGCAGAAGAGAAGAAAAAGTTCCTCTGTATGTTTTCCACTGTTCATTTTGGATCAGTTTTAGATCTACCCATGGTTCTGTTTCATCCATTTTGTTTTTGTTTGTGGTCAGTGTTCCTCACAGGCTGTGACAGAGTTCCCGTCTTGGGAATGGAGTGCATCAGGATGAGAGTGGACATGTTGTCAGATGCCACAGAGATCCACTTGCCTGAATCCCTCACCTGCCATACCTTGCTGCTGCTGCCCAACTACCAGCGATACCCGGTAGAGAGGACGATGGAGGCCAGGCTCCTTCAGGCCATTAATCACAACAGAGGCTTTTGGAAGAACTAGAAATCTTTCTTCAAACATACCTTATTGGTTATTTGGTTTTCCACAATGTGCAACATCTAAAGATTCATTAACCTTCTAAAGATATTACAGCAATATTATCTGAGATATACACACCTGTAATAGTTGTCATTTACAGCAGTGGTCCCCAACCTTTTAATTACCACGGACTGGTCAAGACTTGACAATTTCACTAGGGGGGAAAAGCCCTCCCCCCGCCCCAGATTTTCCCTTTACGACAATCTTACAACGTCATGCAGAGTGTGGTGTGTTGAATCTGCCCGATCTAAAATCGAGCATATTCAACATTGTCTTGGTCTGATTATCGCAGCCTGTGGGGTTTTCCCTGACTGAACGCAGCCTGTTGAATGTGACAGGTAGCCAATCAGAAAGCGCGGTGACGTAAGAACGGAGGGGAATCCCAAACAGTTGACATGGCAACTGAGAGTCTGGTGGACATCGGAGGTGATATGTGGAAATGTTTATTCCTATATGTAAAGGTCATTATTATATATGGTTATGTTTATTCAGTTAAAAATGTTAACCACGAAAAAACATAACTCACCTCCAAATCATAGTGCAGCAAATAGAGCGGCTTCTCCCTCCGTCTTTTATCAAATGCCTTTTCTTTTTGCTAATCTTTTAATGCTTCAAATGAGTCCACAAACTATCACTACTGCTTCTACATCGTCATCCGTGTTTTATTATTCTAAATTCTCGTATGTTTTTTTTTTTCTGGAATCGGGATGTTCGTGAGTGGAATCACTCACGATCTTGTACTGATAAAAGTACAAGAAGTTTGATCGGTTCGTGTGTCCAGCCTCACGGCAGGAGCAACACACGAACCGATCAAACTTCTTGTACTTTTATCAGTTCTCTTGGTCACAGAGGTTTGGAAAATCGTCCGACAATCCTTAAATCGTGCCGTGTGAACCAGATCTAAAACTCACAAGCTCTAATCCTCTCCTCTCATCTCGACCACTGCCCTAACGCTCTCTGACTCCCTTCAAAATAAGATACAGATGAGCCACAAAAACGAACATTTTACTTTTGTGAAAATTTTAACTCATGATAATGACTAATGGGAGCCCTGAGCTTGTTTCTCCCATCTGGGAGTGATGAGAGACAATGACACCGGAAGTGTTGCTTATGCACAGGGTGCTTGGTCTCTACATGGCGAAGCAGATTGAAGCTTCGTTGCCTCATTAGAGAACCGGTCACCATATCACGCAGAGCAGCTTGGAATGTGGGAATCACCTACCGGGATAAATCCATTCTCTTCTCTGGGCCTTTTCCCCTTGGCAAAGAAACTTTCCAAAAACATCTCTGTTTCTTACTCATTTTGCTGCTTGTGGCCTAAGTGTTGGCGCGCAAGACGTAACCGAGAGCATCCGGTTAAAGGATTTTCAATATAAAAGATCCTCCAGACTCAAATAATACATAAAACGCAAATATTTAATTATTTCTTGTGCGGACTGGTACCAATTGGTCCACGGACCGGTCCGCGGCCCGGGGGTGGGGGACCACTGATTTACAGGGTTTTCTTGTGGGATAACAAATGCTTCCAGGTTCAGTTCTTTAGGGTTTATTTAACAATGTAAAGTATTACACTTATTTATCTGTCCATGATGGATGGGAAATGGGACACTGGAAGAAGGAAGAAACAAAGTATCTAGACACAAGGAAGCAAAGAATAGGACAGAGGGACAAAATAGACCAGAGTCTCAGTGGAGATTCATATTTAATCCACATTTAATTCCTGGAGCTCAGACAATTTGGGGAAATTACATTTAAGACTTTATCCATATTTGTTCTTTGCATTATTTCTCCTGTACATAATTGAATACTCTGCTTAAAAAAGAGCAATGCTAGTTATTTCTGCTTTATAAGAGTGAATAAACATTCCACATCAGCAACGTCTTACAGTTCTTTATTTTGACAAAAAACATTAAATAAACTGAGAACAGTAATAAAAATGTACATCTGTGTCCAACATGGTGGTGTGTAAATTCTGATTTGTTTCACAGGTCTGGGACAGTTTATATTTGTCTTGTTTCAAGAATTGAGTACATTTGGGGCATTTTGTTGTGCAAATTTAGCTACAAACAGTTTAAAAAGCAAATTTTAACATCACTTTCATTGTTCAGTCTCTTCATTTTATCATCTTTCCTTCTTCCAGTAAACTTCGACTCCCAGTCAGCATCACGTCACAGCGATAAAATAATCAATTTTTCAAGGCAAAATGCTTCATATTTAGATAAGTGCTCATTAAAAAAAGCTTCAGTAGCACTGAAGGAGCTCATTTGAAGTTTTATGTCGATGGGAATTACACCTTGGCTGGAAATAAAACTTAATATTGGAAACCTAAAACAAAAATGTCTGATATTATATGACATTTATTCAGCAGTAAACTTCTACAGTCTATCTTTGTGTTTTTTCATCTAACATTGTTCCTTCCAGCAGATCTCTGCCCTGGACGTCTGCACATGTGACCGAGCACAACCTAAAGGGTTAAACATTTGAAGCTAAATTCGTCATGTAAACATTTTCTCCTCAAGGTCTGACATTTCTCAGTAAACAAGCGACAGAAAAAGTTACACAAAACATTTTAGGCAAAGCTAGCCGATCAGGCAGCAACCTGAATTAGGAGCTTTGAGTTTGTTCATAGCATCAGGTGGAGGGGAAAATGTGAGGCTAATGTGCTTCCTTTGTGCAGTCTTTAATAAAACACCTACGACGACCAGACGAGCAAAATCTGCAACGTAACGACTTAATTCACAGACGTACATAAATATTCATAAAAAAACAAAACATAGTTTACTTGAATTTATGCAGTAAAGACGCAGAGCAATTGAAGCCACATGTTCTTGCTACAAAATCTGAAGACATTAAATGTAAAAAAAGGCAAAACTAACAACGTGGCTGTGGAGGCAGAAATGTCTCACCTCTTTATTGTTTGGTAGTGAGCGTTTTGCCTGGTGAGTTTAGCAATGTGGTTCTGTGTTTGAGGAGAGTTTGTGTTTCTGAGATGATGTCATGCAGACAGCAGAGTTCTTCTCCTGCAAAAGTGAGAGTTGAAGCTTCTATCTGATGAGGTGGTAGGTGAGCCAGTACATGAAGACGGGCTGCACCGCTGCGATGGACATGGTGAGGTACATCCTCAGTTGGTTCCTGGCTCCTCTCACCAGCTTCCCTTCAGCTGCCGCCTCGGATAAGAGCTTCAGACGTAAAGTGCGGATCTGCTCAGAAACATGCAAAAACTTTGTTGAAGAACAAGGCGAAAAATGTTTCTAATCCCAAGTGAACTGATTGGTAAGTACTATAATTTCAAAACTGTAATTCCCATTGAGTGGCCAAAACCACTGCTGATCAAAAAGAACACAAAGTTCAGCAATAGAGATCTTATATAAATATTTTGTGGCTTAAAACTAAAAGCATCTCAGAAATAGAATGTCACAGCAGAAATCAAACAATGTGGGTAGTGGGTAATAACAGCAATAAAGCTGGACAAGAACACGTTGAGAAAAGCATCAAATCATTGTAACTACATTGTAACAGTAAAATGTATTAAAGGTAACAACACGGGTTCAAAATAAATAAAAAGATAGATTAAAAAAAGAAACAATCCTGCAACAGTCTGTAACAACTTTCATTTGTCATGAACATGCTAGGAATAATGCATGAACTGTGTCTGGGACGACCTGGAGTATGAGGCGGAGGTACAAGCACCGGAAGAGCAAAAAATGAACAGATTAAAATAATAAAAAATACTTCAGACTCACCATGAAGACAAATATGGCGGCACAACACCACAGCAGGGAGAGATAATATGCTAGCTTTCCAAACAGAAGACCAGCGACAACGCCTAAAATCATTCTGGAAAAGCAGACCGTCTGGTGGTTAACTAAATATACGGCAGAAGAAATAATGTTGACAGAAATATACACCAGCACATACCCGACATATTTGTATCCTGAAAAGGCTAAAAGGTCTATGGTGGTGAGGTCTGTGTTGACAGTGACGAGGTAGAGTGAAAGCAGGACCGCCAGAACCTCCATGATCAACCACACCAACGCCGAGCTGGCCTGAACTCCCAGAAGCTCTGGGGAAAACCTGAGGAACAAAGGAAACATAGTCATATCTTCAGCCAGCCTTTATCAGCTCATTACAATAAGTCATATTTGTGGTTTTAGCTACTAAAAAGACTATTATTCCAAAAAAAAAAAATAAAAAAATTAATCAGCTGTAGATTGCCATTGAGATCAGCTGTATTGTCAAAGTCTCTTAATGAAAAACTTTTTTTTTCCCCCACCAGATGCGAGAATCAATTTACTCATTGTTTGACACAACAATCAGCAGCTGAAAATTGCAGCTTGGACAAAAGTAAGGCTTCTGTACCTGTTCTGTGTGCCAAGAGCCAGACCAGCCACCAGGATGTATGTGATGAAGCCCATAGTAGGAATGTAAAGGTCAGGAGCGTTGACATCAAAGCGCGGTGCAACAGGGATGTCCTGCTGATAACTCACCTCCCAATTCTGCAGGAGAAAACAAATTTTACACAATTATCAAGTCTGTTCAAATTTGGCTTAAGAGTTTTATGTTTTATTCTAAGTCGTTTGTAACAATAGCTAGGATTGTTAAGCAAACTTTAAATACAAGAGAAAGATGTTCTGGTTTTTGTAAGTCATGCTAAAAGGACAGGTATCTTGGTATCAAAAAAATATGTTTTTTAATAAAAAAAAGTTATTTTTATCAAACAAAAATAACATTATTTGATAAAAATAGCTTGTCATGTCCATCAAAAGTACATCAATTACAATCCAATAACTGCCTAAAAAACTTGTGTTAGTAGAAAACACGAGTTTACCTCATGCATGTAAGGAAAAACTAAAATTCCAAGCTTCTTTCCGACGTACACCGTGTCAACAGCAAAGTAGTATTTCAGCTTTGATATGGGAATAAACCTGTCCAGCTGAAATACACAAAGACAAAGAAGTGCACACTTCATTTAATGTCCCTGCAGTAGATTTCATCAGAGTCTTACTGATCAGCTACATCTTTAGCCAGTCTTACATTTTTGTCCACCATTTCCCTCCCCTGGGATGCCAGTGAGCTGCCGTAAGCCATGGCCAGGTTGGACATGGGGTCCGACAGGAGGGACTGGCCAGGAAGTCCTCCTGCTGCTTGAGGGCCAGCCTGCTGATTTCTGTCAATAAATTAATGAAATATGATAAGAACCAGAAACCGAAATAAAATTTTATGACTTTATTTGCCAATTCAACAACTGGTTAGCATTCAGTGAAATACAGGCCAATCCAAGCACCTGTAGACTCCTTGAGCCCCTGGCCCTGTCGCACTTGTGTCGTCAAACAGCTGGCTGCCATCTGACCCATCCATGGAGCTGTTCCTCAAACGCATATTATGCTCTGTAGGGGTTAAAAAAGTCCCAACATTTAAATAGGTATATGTGGGAATAATTTAATTGGTTAAATTGAAGTTAAGCAGAATCAGAAACTCAAGCAACAATCAGCCAAGAAGTTTAAAATAACCCCAGCATGCACTTCCTCCAATTGCTTATAGGCTCTAAAGTACAGATGTTAAACTCCAGTCATTGATGGCTGGTGTCCTGTAATTTTATTTTATTTTTTATCTATTCCTTAACATATCCATGAAGACTATTGGTATACAAACTCTACTTGCTGATAACATACAGGCCATTTGGGCTCAACTGTACATATTGAAGAGAAGTGAACCTAGCATGGAGCCCTGTGGGACATCAGAACTGTGTCAGATCCTTCTGGTAAGTCAAGACACTAATTGGTTCATACTTACAAGTCAGCAAAAGATCAGGAATGTAGGATGGACAGAAGCAGGTTTAGTTTAATTAGAGGGGCGGATCCTTTTTAACAAAATATTGGCTGATGAGCTAAGCTCAAAAAGCATGATAGTATGTGTTCAATAAAAATAAACTTGGATATTGAGACAACATATCGTCGTATATCCTTTGTACATTTAGCCAGCTGAATGGACTTTAAACTCCTTTAATTCCCACAACTGATGTTTGTGATCTTACTAACTAAGATCACAAGCAGTGGAAGAGACATTCGGTGAATAATGAAATAATTAAGTCAAAGACGAGCTTAGCTCCATTTCTAACCACAGTACTTAAAACTAAGAATTTCCCCGATATTGTGCAACCACAGTGCATATAGTGAATTACTTTGTTTACATGCGCTATAGTACCGTTTGTCAACCTTTACAGCTTGGTGCTACTGAACAAAATATCCAGGTTTAATCAAGTACCTTCGCAGTAGAGCTGTTTTGACCAGATCCCAAACAGATTGAGAATTAGCTTGAGAACTTTGCGTGTTTAACCGGTTTAAAAGATAAATTAGCTGGTTAGCAGTGTTGACAAAGATGACAGTGAGTTAGTGAAGCCGTAGAAAACAAAAATATAATAAAAATGACAAAGAACAGGCATTTTACGAGTTGTCTGCGTATAATAAGTTCAACTTATTATTAGCTTCAACCCGGCACAACACAGAGCTAGGCGTAGAAAGCAAGCAGCAGTCTCCACTGGACATGCTAGTTTGCTTCTTTATTCGAGTCGAAATCACGTACGTAACTTACGCTGTCTGAATCCACTCTGTGCGGCGCTGTACTCCATCTGATTAGACCCTGCAGGAGCAGCAGCTGTCAAACTATCCAACTGAAATCAGATGGAGTTAAGACAAGTCAGCGAGCTACAGGGGGAAGTGATTCATGACATTTACACGGAAGTGAACGCTAGAGCCGACTCTAGGCGTCGAGTCAGTTGAAAAAAAATAAAATACCGTCACCTGGTGTTCAAAAGGGTAATCTTCCACTCTGAGGTCAGAGCCTGTTTTGGGCAATTTGCCCCAAAAAGTAGCGTCTTTTAGCCACAGTTTCGAGTACAATGTTTTTCAAATCTAAATAAATGTATATGGAATTAGAGAAAGTTTGCCTGTCAGGACTCTTTCCCAGTCACCCGATAGTTATGGTTTTGGTTATGATTATTATGATTTTTTTTTTTTGCCCTGTAAAAACAAGAAGTGTTCCTTAACAGCTGGTAAAAAACCATGTTCAGAAGTAATGATGAGCAGCAAGGGAGGATATTCCCTCCTTAATGCAGGGGAAATCATGGCGAGAAGAGGTGTCTCCCTACACCATAGGCTTCGTACTGCAAGAGTTTAGGATTATTTTTGTCACGCACAGATCAAGATATCATCATTTGACTCATGTGATACTGTATAAAGCTAATGGGTAAGAAGTAATATGATTACAAACAAGGCAGACAGGGAACTGGAGCACTTCTTGTTTTATTGTATCCTAAAGGCACTGATCAAATGATTAAGGCAACCGAGCTAAAGTCATTAATCATTTAGTCATTTAGGTCACTGGTTCACCAGTCGATTATTATATAAGGACATGTACTGATGATGTTGGACGTCCTGCTCAAGCTCATAACGTTGGCTTATTGATTAATTATTATAATGACTGATAAGTTCTGGTTACATGAGATTATCATGTAGCCAGAGTGCAGAACTCTGAGATTCCTGGTGGTTTAATGCTATTCAATTAAATTCAGTTCAATTAGGTGAGCGATGAGGGTAAATAATAAAACTGTGTAATAAGCAAAGAATTATTCTCCTTTTTTCTCATCCCAAGGACTAGTTCCATATAGGTTTTCTCCAGTCCAAAAATATGTTTTATTATTGAAGAGAAGAAGATTATATGCCTCTGTAGGCAAACCACAAACATAACCATCTTAAAGCTGTGGGGATCTTACTGAACTGTGTTGCTATATAAAATATCTAATAGTTACAAAAAAGACAAAGCTTTCAACATAAAAACCCCCCAAACATATTCATCAGTAATTTTACAGGACAACAGATGACAGCTTTACATGTTCAATTAGGAAAACACTAGGGAGTGATGAACTAAAACCTCTGATTGTAATTCTTAAAGCTGCAGAAAATATTATTCTGTGCTGTTGTCTACTTTGTGGTTAGCTCTGAAATGTGTGACATGTCGTATATATTGAGAGAGTAAAGAAAACACAAATCCTTCAGAAATGTGGGAATTCCAAATATTTCAATGAGATTGACAGGGAGAGAGAGAATTTGCAGCAGCTGACATGTCATTCTGCATCATGCATCACTGATTTATATTATATATCTAAAAATAAAGGGCTTAGTTTTTAAATCAGAGGAACACATTTTTCTTTTTCTGTAACTTTTGCCTATATGATTACCTGAACCTACCGTGAAATATGCTATGGACTAAATAATCAACTATTCACATCAAAAACAGCACTAAGTAAACTTTGTTACAGATAAATAGTAGTATTAGTATTTGAGTTTGTTAAAGTCTGAAGCAGTATGCCTGAGCCAGTATGTCTTAGAAAACAAAATATAAAGCTCAGCAATGTGTTGTCAACAATTAAGAAGCTTTCATTAGCATACCAATGATGAGCTGCTGTTTGTTTTTGGTTGGTACACAATTTCTGCCACTTTCAATAAACAGAAGACCAGTAAACAAGATGACAGCTTTGAGAACATCATGTTGGTTGAGTTAAGCTTAAAACAGATCAAATGCATAGGATTATTTTATGTTACAGAGTCAGAGCTTGTTCATCATTGCATTGATTTAAACTGATTTATCAAAATGCCAGACCATGAATTGCAGTAGGACAGTGCCTAAAATTGGGAAAGGAATAAAATGAGGATCATTAGAAATGCATGCCACACTTTTCAGTTCTTTGAATAAAACTATGTATCACTTTTTCCCCACTTTAAAGTGAACATTTTTTATGAACTTGCATGCAAAATCCAGATGAAACACAGTAAGTTTGTGGCTGTAGCGTGACAAAATGTGGAAAGGTTCACGGGAAATAATTCTTTTTTCAAATGAAGATAAATAATACAACAGGTCTGCAATGAGGATTATGAGATCAAACATAGTGGTAAGACTGTGAAAGGAGTTGTGGGAGTATAAAACGCACTTTCATGTCAAAACTACCAGCATTAATAATTTTGTATAGTTTGCATATCATGCTACACATGAGAAATCCCTACCTCCCCAAACAGTAGGAACACTAAATCATAGTTTTAAACCTCACTCAGCTTCTTGTGAGTTACACTTTTTCTTGTCTTTTTTGACTAAAGCAAATACATTTTAAAAGGCTTTTAAAAACCAGACTACTGATGACATCTGCCAGGGAACTGAAGTGTTTTTTGGCATCAAAACCCTGCTGTCTGGGTAATTTGCCTGCTTGGGTGTGAAATTACAGCATCTGCTTGTTTACATTGTGAAAAATAAAAATGCTCTGACAGGACAACTTTAAACCTTTTGGAAACAAACATTTTGACCTAAACATGCAAAACTAGAGACATAAATTAGCCCGACTAACATTGAGATGCTTAAATTTGATGTCAAAGTTAATATTTCATGACTTTAAACTATCAGTGGAGACATACTCTGCTGCAATAATGACTTGAAGCTTGTAGACAGACTTTTCTGTAACATTAATCTGCTGTGCTAATGTAACTTTTCACCTATGGAAGAAAACATTATTGCCAGATCTTTATTTTCTGTAGATGTCACATATATCTGATGACATCACAAACACCACAGAGCTGATTAGAGTACTAATTGTGCTGGAGATTTTTTTGTTTTTCCCCCCACTTTAAACACATGTTTTCATTCAATTAATTTTAAATGTGTTTACTTGCATTTCTTGTAAATGTTGTAAATAGTTTTGCATGGATTTCTGGAAAATTGTGCAAAAATAAAACACATGGAAGCAGTTTATGAAGAAGACTGGACAGATATTACATTATCATTAAGACTTTACAATGTTTCCAGCAGAACTTCTTCCCATTACTTCCTTCCAAAATAACCACTAGGCAGGGAGATTGTATGAACACAACACTAGCAATAAGTCCCACCCTGCATGCACCTGCAGTACAGCTTACAGATTCACCATCACTCTGGTAAACATCAGAGGGAGGACGCAAGAAAATGTGTCGGTGCTCTTCTATAACTCCTGCACTGGTGAATTATGTATCTATTGAAGGTCACAGAGGCAGAAAATAACATTTACTAATTTTACAAGAATGCACAGAAACAAATAAAATGGAGAAAATCAAACTGGAATGTATATATTCCATAATAATCATTTTCTTTAGCTGACCCCTTTGCAACTCCAGTTAAGCTGGAAGACTTCTGATTTATTGCCAAAATCTCAAGAAATTGTTCTCTAGAAATATTGATGGGTCTGTTCCTTAGGCCTATTGTGAGATCACTGACCTGAATACATACAAACCAGAATTAACATATTTTTCCCTCTAGTGTGGTAGTGTGTGAAGCACTTTGGTCATCTGAGGTTATTGTAAATGTGCTATTTAAGTAGACTTTGATTTGACTTTAAAAAAAACAACAAAAACATTTTGTGATTTCTGGCATTTATCAATCCATGTTAATGAAAATATACAATGGAAAAACCTTGTGAAAGTGCTTCATCATAAACATCATAAACTTCTAAAATGTGTAGTAAAAAGCAGATAGGGTGTTAAAACTGAGAGGCATTACTCTTTCATTTTCTACTGTCAACCCCGTGCTCAAAATGTGAACCCTGCCCGACTGAAAGAGTTTGATGAAGAGCTTCATCTGATAACCATCTGTTCCCAGACAGTTAATCAGATGTGCTCAATGCTTGGTCTTTAATCACCCTGAACTATCTGTCTCAGAGTAATCTGAGGTCAGCACCATAACTCTGTTACTTATTTAAACTTTAAAGTAAAGCATAAACTTGTGTTATGATTATTATTATTTTTTTTTTTAAAGTTGAGACTGCCGGGGCGATTCTTGCGCTGATGATGGATGTCCTGCTTTCTTGGCATAAAATGAGCCATAAAATATAGTCAGCATCTTTTTTGACGTGCATATGTACGCAATGTGCATTCATTTCAGATTTATTTTCAGTTCTTTTGATAGTAAGGATTGTAGGTACTGATACTATTTCTGTCGTTTCTCCTTGAGCTCCAGGAGTTTCATGATGACTCTTTCTATTCTTATCCTCAAGTCTCATGTCAATGCAAGAGAGGGTTTAATTAAGAAATGTCCATCAAAGTGTGTATAATGTGGTCTTTGGTCACATTATCATCTGATAAAGAGTTTATTGATGAACCTCGGCTAGACAGCAAACCGGATCAATCAGGAGAAGGTCTTTTTTTCCAAGGTAATCCAGGAATTAGTTTTATATGTATCCCAAAAAGACCAGCATCCCTGTCTCATTAACCTCTCACAGTTTCATGACAAAAATGCTTTAAAAAGTGTATTTTGTGTTTACTTGTGTTGTCTTTGACTAATACTTAAATTGGTTTGATATTTTGAAACACTTAACAGTGAGAAACATGCAAAAAATAGGAAATCAGTAAGGGGGAAACCAATTTTATATATAGGCCCTCTAACAAAGGTTATCTTTCCAACTTTTCTCTATGAACAAGCAACAATTTTAAGCTATATATATTGTATATTTTTTCATTTGAAATGGTTTCTGAATTTACTACTACTTAACTGTTTAGCACAAATCACAATGATCTGGATCTGGATATTGATATATAAATGTGTGTCTGTTTTTTGAGTGTGAATTTGTCTGTAAAGCACTTTGAATGGTAAGACTGGAAAATTATATAAATCCATCTTATTTACCACTCACTGCTTACAATGTGAGAGAAAGCTCAATATAATTTACCTTACATTTTCCTATGTATGGAAAAATAATATTAACTATCAAACACTTCTCTTAGTATCTTAACAGCCAGATAGTCACCACTCTGTGTAGTATTTGCTCATCTGACTTTGTCACATGCAGCAAGAACCCATTTATGGAAAATACCAGTAAAAGCAATCAACACCATTTACACACTACACAAGTAACTGTTACATAATTCATGCAGATGGAAGATGTATTTTGGTTCCCGACCTTTTAGGTGGTAGCACTGCCAGGATTCATGAGCTTATCAAGGATGTGAAGTTATAAGAAGCACATAGTTAAGCAAAAGGTTCTTTGTCTTTTATTTACATGTATATATCCCATAATATCTGGTACCTTTTAATCAGAGGTTTTGGAAATGAGCTGCATAAGTTTGAAAAATACCATCCTTCTGTTGCATTTATTCCTTGAGTTGTTTGGTTGCAAGTTTCCTCATTCACTACACTCTGGAATTCATTATATATTAATAGCACAACACTAAATGTTTCATAGGTACAATTTTGTATAAAAGGGCTATTTTTGGAACGATTTCTTGTTCAATGAATAGACCAAAAACAGTTACACAACCATGAAATCATATGCTGTTCTGTTTTGCTTATTTTGTAGTGCAATCAAAATAAATGTCCTTTAAGTCTTAATGGAAACTAGAGTCTCTGATAAAGAGCAGTGAGGTGAGCGGCTCCTGTTATGATCTTATCAGTTTATGTTTTTTTCTCATTAGCTTTATCATCTTGGCTTTATTTTTAAATGTCTGTTCTTCAGTTGTCAAGACATTTTTGAATGCGGTGATGTCCCAAAACACACAACTAAGTCTAGTTTGAACATGAGAGTTGTTTTGCTTATGAGTGTTACATAGGCAATTAAAAAAAAAAAAAAAAAAACTATCATTGGTTGGTTTTAGGGCTGAACAGTGGCACCGTTGGTAGCACTGTTGCCTTGCAGCAAGAAGGTTCTGGCTTTGATTCCTGGCCCTGGGTCTTTCTGCATGGAGTTTGCATTTTCTCCCTGTGCATGTGTGGGTTCTCTCTGGGTACTCCGGCTTCCTCCCACAGTCCAAAAACATGACTGTCAGGTTAATTGGTCTTTCTAAATTCTCGCTAGTGGTGAGCGTGTGTGTGCATGGTTGTTTGTCCTGTCTGTCTCTGTGACCGACTGGCGACCTGTCCAGGGTGACCCCGCCTCTCGCCCGGAACGTTAGCTGGAGATGGGAACCATCACCTCCCGACCCCACGAGGGACAAAGGTGTAAAGAAAATGGATGGATGGTTGGTTATAAATTAATGCTTTGTTTACCAGCCAATTTTCCCACTCTATACTATAAGCAACAATATCACCACCAAACCAATTTATTAAGTCTTAGTGATCCTAGAATTTAGTTGAAGACAACGTCTTGTTTCATGTGTCTGTGCAATGATGTGTGTCCTTTTTTACCCTAAATAAGATCATGTGACTTGTGCAAGTCCCTCATTTTGAACTCACTTGCTTATCTTTTTAATGATTGCTCCCTCCACCCCTGGCAAAAAGCCAGGCAGCTGAGACTCCTTGAGGACTTATTTGTGCTGCAGCATTTTCTTGTCAACATACGGCTCAATAGCTTAAAAGTTATGAGGATCACTTGAAGCTGCTACTACTTTTTGATTTAATTTACTTGGTGTCCATTATTTCAGGGCAAATGCTCATCTACTGTGACTCATTTGAGTTTAATTAAATTATATATTATGCATCACAAATGCACACAGCAGGCAGGAGTGACAAATTAAAAAAGGACACTATATTAATAAAACATTTATATTTTCTTTTTCAATCAAATGACCATTTAGATGATTACAAGGTGAAACTTAGCATTAAAGAAGAGAATGGAAGTTATGTGTGTTCTGGTGTACTTATATAGTTTTATGTTTTTTAAATGGTTTGCATTCATTGATTTAGTATGTTCTCAATTTACATTTTAATTGTATATTTTCTAGCATATTTATTTTGTGTAGCTCATCAGTTTTTGTCAGTGGATAGGAGCTATTGGTCCAGGTTTACTGAAGCAGAATAAACATATTTGTCACTGGTCACAGAGAGGATGCTTCAATGCTTTTGAGCAAGCAATTCTATCATACTTATATTGTACATATTAAACAGGCTTGCGTCATGTGCAGGTCAGAAGTAACATACAAACATATTTTCTAATAAATATCTAAATAAGCATGGAATAATTTGGAATATTTTACCATCTTCTTTTTGGCCCTTCTCATGCATATTTCCATTCTCTTCATCTGCATTCTCTCTGCATCATTCTGTGAGTTTCCATTTTTACAACAGATGTTCTACAAAGAAGAGGAACATCTGGCTGCTGGGAGGCTATTTGTTCACCCTTTCATGTATCTCTTTTCTGTCCTTGCTGTCTTTTTTGTCATCTTCTGTATTTTTTTTTTCATGTATTTCTGTGGAAATGGTCAAATTTGGAGGCCCTGTAAATATTTGGAGACTTAAAAAATAAAATATAAACTGTAAAAACATAAACAGTCCTCCTTTAAACCCCCCCCCAAAAAAACCAAAAACAAATCAGAGCTATTATACAGAAACACATATTCACTCATGCCTGTGATGCACTCTCATGTGCATACACAACAAAACAAACATGAGCCTACCCTGTGCACACATGCATACACATTAACGCTCTACAGATGCACATACCCAGAGAGCATTTTTTAAATTATTATTTTGGTTACTTTTCAACAGCAAGTGTAGGGGGTCCCATGTGCAAACTCAGAAAGGCCGATTATTTTTTTTGCGACTGAAGCTTTCTTGGTCCATGGCTCTGTGGGACTCGGTGTCTGCATGTCTTACTCACCAATGTCACGCAGGATCACACAAAAAGCACATTCAGCACTGTTTGTGTTGTGACTCGAAGTGATTCACTCATGACAGCACAGAGCTGAACAACTGAACAACTCCCTTTCCTCTTAACAGCATGAAGGTTTGCTTTTATATCTTTGTTCCTTCCACAGATGAACTTGATCATGAGAACCCACTGCTCTCAGGCTCTCCTCACTGCCTTACAAACACAAACAAATGGAAAGAAATGAAACAGGAAAATATGGATGAACATAAAAATATGGATGAACACGACAATTACATGAATAGATATTTAACTACAAGACATATTTGAAGACAAATCAATTAAATGTGCATATTTAAAATGAACATGGTTAGTAAGACTGCTTGTTAAAGGCAGACAATCGATTACAAAAAATCTATCTTGTAATTCTGTATTTATTTGTCGTTGATGTAGTTGCTATCTTCCAGAAACATCTGGATTTTCTTCCTCAGCTCACCATTACCAAGGTGAACATGCTGCCTATGCAGTAAGGGTGTGAACGAAAAATAGTAAAACATACTGCCTTTTGAACATACCTAAGTAATGGGCTTCATAAAAGCATACCATTTACTCTGTTCTACTTTTACATTTTATAGCAACTGAAGGAAACATAATTACCTGATCATGTTATAAAATGGTAACTCTGTGCCTGGTAAACACATAATAGCCCTCACTTTTGGTATGCTAATAACAGTGTATAATAAATGCTAAAGAAATTTGTTTACTAAAAGAAGTTGTACAGTTTTATGTGTAAGAAAAAAAAATAATGAGAAACAAACAGAAGTGCAAAAAAGCATCAATTGTCTCAAGGTTTTAAAAACGTAAATCCCATACTCCATTTTCTTGGTAAGAAACCTTCCACATTTTCACATCAGAGGATTTCTTGTCTATTTTTTCTAACTCCAAACTTATAAATTTTAATGTCGGCTAAAGCTATAAACACAAATGAAGCACATCTTTCAAACAAACATACATCACAAGAACATTATGTTCTCTGTTTTTTTTTTTCTTTATGAGAAAACACGGCAAGCTGAAGAAGTGTGAGCCCCGATGTTTGTCCGACAGTATTTGAGATGGTATTTTCAAAACCAACAAAACTTTGACTTCACCCTTTAACTCAGATCTGTTACACTGTTGACTAATTCATTTGTAACTTTGGATAGGACTGTTTAATGTTTTAGCATCTTTAAAGAAGCTTTTAGGTAATTTCATGCAAAAATCATAAAATAAAAAAAATACAATAAAATTTATGAGCATGAAATGCTCCAATGCAAACAAGATTAAAATCAAATACCTCAGGGCGTGCTGTGATGGCACGCCCCACGTTTGGAGGCCTCAGTCCTCGACGCGGACGTCGCGGGTTCGACTCCCGGTCCCGGCGACCTTTGCCGCATGTNCTTCCCCCTTCCTGTCAGCCTACTGTTGTGGAAAATGCGAGCCACTAGCGCCGCAAAAAACTCTTCGGAGAAAAAAATGATAAAAAAAATAAATAAATAAAAAATAAATCAAATACCTCCCCACTCAGTTTCCAGCCATTGTTCTAAAATCCTAATGAAGGACTTAATTGTTTTCTGACATAGGTCACATTACATGACAGCACTGCTCAATTACATGCCACGCCTCCTCTGATTACACAAAAACATAACATCGGGTCAGCACTCACATGAGCAAGGTTACTTAAGGTTGACTGGCTCATTGTGAATGAAATAAACATCATATATGTATCTCCGTGAGAAAGTTGTAAATGACGGTTTTACACCTGCATGTAAATTATACCTGATCAGTTCACACAAGACTTATTTAGAAGATGTATTTACTCGAACTAAAATCTGGCATCTAACAAAACTCAAGCAATAATTTCAATTCTAACGGTTGCACTGATGTCAGTCTAAGCTGTTTCCAAGCATTTAAATGCATCTTCTGGAACTGACTCAATTCACCGATTGTGTCCAGACAAATTCACAGGATGTTCACAAATCTCCCCTCACACACACACACACACACGTGTGCATTAACAGCAGTACTGTCTCACAGCGGGATCTGTCACGCACACTCATGATCTCACAGTGTATGCTCTGGCTATGACTGGGAGCGATGTCTCTCCCTCTTAGTGTACACTCCAGCTATCTCCCTCTGTCTCTCAGATGGAGTTATTCCTCTCACTCTTATGAAGCGCTACCCTAGCCCTGTCTGTAGATGCTCCCACTCCAAGTCAGAGAGTCGGACGGAACGCGCTGCAACACAACAACTCATCTTTTTCTTCTGACAGCAGCCGGCAGTAGGTGGAACTCTTTCTGTATCTTTCTTGCTTTTTTTTTTTTTTTTTAAATCAGTATCCGCCTCATGTTTTAACATATGTAGCATGAGGTGAGGAACAAATTTAAAACCAAATTACAAGTAGCAGATAACCTATGTAAATACCTTTGCTAAATCTAATTGCATATTAATTAAGGAATAACATTTTTGAAGAACCTCTAATGACTGCAGTTCTTGATCCTGACATAAACAAGCAGTGTGAGATACCTTCTAAAGAGTAGTCTTACATTTGACATGCAACTATTATGTGGGCTTCATTACTGTGCAAAGCAGAACCCAAGAGAGGATGTTACTGCCAATAGGTTGTTTTTCAATGGAATATGATTACATTTAATTTTTGTTACTTCAGAAATAAAATGTAATCATTTTATTACTGATTAAATGATTCAGTAAAACCAATAAACCAACTTTGGTTTTTGCTTTAATTAAATTTTTTTTCTGCGTAGTTTCTTTGCGTTAGCTGTCCAGAAGTGACTGACGTGAAGGTCTACCTTCATAGTTTTCATCAATTGCAGTTTCTGAGTGATTAATGAATGACAAACTACCTTAATTCACTAAATTTCATAAATTGTATTTATGCTTATTTGTTACTTTTTACAGAACAGGCAAGCAAAAAAACGAACAAACAAACAATCAGAAAAAATACAATAAATTTTAGTAATTTTTTTGTGGGGGGCTCTTATTTATTGGATCTCTTGTATACTAAGCAAGTTTACTTGAGTCATGCATGTTTTTAAAATTATTCAAAAAATATTTTGAAAATACTGTCTAATACCTCTTAAAATGATTACTTTTCAGCTGCAGCCATGTTGTTAAGAGGTTGTGAACTCTGTTTTAAAAAAAAAAAGCTGTGGCGGATGCAAAAGAGGTCAGTTACTTACATAACTAACTTAAGTCTGTGTGAACAGATTGCTGCTTTTTTACACAGCTTAGTGTTGATACTCGGTGCAGTGAATTTAAACATGTTTTTATGTCCGTCTGTCTGGAAGTGCTCCTCTTCATTTTTTGTTAGATCATAGACGGAAGTGAACGGCAACGAACTATTCACTTCTTCTTTAATGGGTAGTTATTATTGAAATTATTCCTTTCAGAAAAATCATCTAATAGACCTCCAACCTGGAAATCTGGTGATTTTATTTGAGTGGGGTCAAAGCGGGGTTTGCAGGCATATTGGCATAATAATTTGGAACTAATGACTTTCAAAACAGTACAGAACTGCACCACACAACTTAGATAATTATGCATTAATGGATGGTTCTCCATTAGTCTATTACATTATTTATATTTAAAATAATAAGACTGTCCCAATTCTGCTCAGACACTTTAAAATTCTTTGAAATTTTCTGTATTTCACTGTATTTTTTAAATACACTCAAAAGCTCGTAAAACTTTTATTGGTACATGAACCTGCAAAGACACTCTTGTTAAGAATTTGATGGTTCAAAACATGGGTTAAGTAGTTAATATATCAGTAAATATAGATTTCTTATGACCAGTGCATGAAACTGCTTGTATAAATTATCATTTTATCTGAGCTGCAATATGCAGTAATGACAAAGGAGTGATGGAAATGGTGCATTTAGCCTTTTAAAAGCAGACGATGTCTAAAAGCAAAACTTTGTATTCCAGACGTGTGACTTAGTAATGCTTGTACTTGCTCTCTGGAGGTTCTGGTGACGACCTTTGTTGTCTCATTTCCAAACACGACTCTATCCTCAGGCAGAGACTTAAATATAAAGGTAAAGTTCGGTGCTCTCTCTTTTAGAACACGTTTCTTTTTGCCCTAATTTGCTCTCTGAAGCAACAGTATGTGAGGTGAACTTTTCCAAATGATCATTTGAAGACAGGAATTCTGTCCCTTATTTACTTTATGAAAACTAAAGTGAGGCAATTTAAACTATATATAAAGTTTAAATAGCTGGTCTGAAAATGATTTCCCCAGATTTCACAAGAGGATATAATTAGTACAAATGTTTGTTGTTTTTAAGCAAAAGAATTATGCATGCAGCATTCAGGTAAACGTCAGATTATCTGACACTGGAAGAGATAACCTAGTTGTGGAAGCACAATGACAGACAATCACATCAGTAGGATTTTATAGATATCGTGAGAGATTTTCAATCCTCTTAGCCACATTAGTTTCCATTCGTTCCCATCCATTTTATTGTATAATATATATTAAAATGTATCCATTTATCGTTTATTTTATACACGCTGTTTGATGAGCTCCTCTGTTTATATGCCAACAAAGTATGCAACGGAGTTGCAAAATTAAATTCTGATTTTCCTCAAAAGCGTTTTACAAAAATACAAAGTTTTTAGAAAGTGGATCGTAAATTTTTCCCTGTGTGAATTTTGGTTGATCAGGTCACAGATGGCAGGAAGGATAGACAGTGAGCAGTGAGACTGAAGATTCTCAGTTGGCATTGGTTTAAATTATGACGGACAAATGGCTTTTAGCAGATTTCTGAGCAATGCAACTAAGATAAAAAAATAAATAAAAGCAAGATCAGACAGAACAAGAACTGCAATGGTTTCAAACTTTTCTTTGTCTCAGAGTTTTACTCTGGTAACAAAAACAATGATAGTTTTCAGAACATAACCTGATACAAGTATATTTGTTTTCCATGTTTTCATTTAATTGGCTTTCATGCTTGCCACTCATAAATGCCAAGTTATGCTTGTGTCTCATAACAGGTTACAATGACAGTACATGCAGTTTTGGAACATAAAGAAATCCATTAAGTGGACAACATTCTGACTTCCTTCCTCTGGCATTGACTGGAGTGATGGCGAATTTAAACTAGGATTGGTCCTGGTGTAAATTTGTATGCCTGGTTTTCTACCTCGATGGAGTCATGAAGATGCAAATGTTAACACCCAATTGGCAGCTTTCAGGTGGTGATGAAGGAAATCACTGGTCATCGATCACAAAATACTTGAAAGAGTCAAATCAGGACTAAGTACTATACCATATCACACTGTTGTATGTCTAAGTTGTGTAGACATGTACATTTAAGTCGTTTGAGTAATCCTAGATCATGTCACAGCTGACAAAGATGAACTGAAAGTCCACTCAGAGATGAAGAAGCCATTTCTCTGAAAGCAACAGTTTGACAATGGACACAGGGATGAAATACATACATTTTGGAGATGCGTTCTGTGGTCTGATGACGCTAAAATTGGACAGTTTGGGTGATAATAAACTATTACTTTTAGAAGAAAAAGAGGGAATGTGTGCAAGTCAGGAAGCACCATCCTAACTGATGCTGCCACCCCTAAAATTTTGGGGTAGCAGCGTTTACAGTTTTATTTGTGTTTTGCCGGAGAGGCTTGTGTGTTTCTCAAATTAGACACAAACCACGAACCTCACTGATTTAAACCAGCTTGGTCAGGAGGAATCGGCCAAAATTCCAGCAAGTTCAGGAGGTTTTTGTAAGAAACTTAGAGGAAGATACCCAGAACATTTGACCTAAGTCATAAAATTTAAAAGCCATGTCTACCAAAATAAGGAAATGTGAGGTTTCTGTCTTATCACGACCCCGTAAATCCTTGAGAAATTTCAAACTGACCCTCCCAATAATCACACACTGCATACAATGGAGTCCCAACAAATGTGACACACATAGTTCAGAAAATGGAAATAACTTTTCCATGTTTAGACACATGCAGGGCAAGTTTTTCAAATTGTCAGCATTCATGGCAAGATGAATCTGTAGCTGAGTTTCTAACTTTGTGTCTTTGTAGTGATAAGTGATTAATGCAGGCGGACATCATAGCCTTGGCTTGGAGAATCATCACTTTTGTACCTATTTTTAAAATGACTCAAAATGATTAGTGCAGGTCTTTGATGACAGAATCTTGTTGGTTTTAGTTAGCCTACGGTTACCCTAACCCTAATCCTACTTTGTAAACTGTTTCATGTGGTTCTTGTTACAAAATTATCCAGAAGTCCAGGATTTTCAAGTATGGCTCAGATGTTTTCTGGCAGGCTAAAGGAAACACCACAGCAAGACTGATTTGTTTAAAATCTAAGGGAAAAAATTACTGATGAATGTAGTTAGTTGTATTATGAGCTGCTGACGTGTGTCTGCTGTGACATTAACATGTTGTGCAATAAGATATTAGTCCAATAAGACATTAGTTTGCCACCAATGTTGCTATCTTATGGGTGGCAAACTTTTTAATATTGTTAACTAGTGTAAGTATAACTAAGTATAACAAGTTTGTGTTTGTATTAAAGACTATTTTACAATGTATTTCTGAGAAGGTACGAAAAGTTACAGAAGATTAAATTCACACATCTATGCTTTAACGAAGCACCTGCGTACCTTTATTTAGATCCAAAGAGCTTACAGCAACACAAGTAAGTCATGAACTCTTTTGCATTGAAAATAAACACATGAATAAACACACTTATTTCTGTCATGTGGATTTGTTTGGAATAGAAAAAGATCGATTGGTTCTCTTTTCTGTGTTTTATGTGTTATTTCTGTTTGTGCCTGTCCCTGTGGCTTTAAAGATTCTGCATGTGAAGCAGCACACTTTGTTTATCCCTCAGAGATATTTCCCTCTATTCTCTGTGCAGTACAGCTGTCCTGAGACCAGACACAGCTGTGTTAGCCCTCCAACCACAATATGTCATTATTTAGACATTATACTGCTTTCCAAAATTTTTTGTTTTTTCCCCCTGAAAATATATAAAGAGAAAACGGGTGTTTCATTACTGTATGCAAAGATGTAGTTGGTAAAAGCAGGAATACATTTTCATAAACTTTAACTTTGCTTTACTTTGAAGGACACAAACTCATGTGTCCTACTATCAAAGGTACATTTCTCTCTACAGTTTATGGTGCCACAGTGGTTTCATCTGTCACCTCTGTTTACATCACCACTGGGGTGTAAAGGTTATGTGGTGCCTCTGTGCCTCTGTGGCTTTTATCTGGGTAGTCTGACTCAGTGAAAAACATCCAGGGTTGGTTAACTCGCAATACTAAATTGATAGTTGGTGCAGTTTATTGGCAGTGTTTTAGTAGCACATAAAGTAAAGTAGTATATAAATGGGTGGGTTTTTTTTAAACAGAATTGTTCCTACCAAAAAGCTAGTTAACTTTCCCAAATTGTATAGGTAGAAGAACAGAGAAGGAATACATTTCTGAGGAGCAATTCTTGTGAAAATATAACAGTGAAAAAAATATGCGATGGCAAACATACAGCTGCTGTTTTGTTATTTTTATGAAATGCATAATCTAAGCACTTCATGTTTCTACAAACAGTGTTTTATTCATTGAAATATGGTGACTGGTAACTAGTAATTAACACTAAAACTATCTATAGTTTATGTTCTTATCTTCAGTTTTAATTTATCTTGGTTTAAAATCCAACTTTCTAGACTATATGATGCACTATATTATTAAACTATAGTGTTTCTTTATTAGCGTTGAAATGAGTCATCTGCCAGTACTGAGTCCCAATTTGATTTGATAATCTTTCCCCTAATGCAGGAATAGCTTTAGCGTTTGTTTGTGAAGATGTATCTCCCTTGATTCATAAAGCTGCAGTATTCAACTCAGAACTGGAATCTGGTGACAATGTTTTAATGCAAATAATTTGGTGAAATGCTTGGCAAATGGTTCTGTTTCTTTTCTCCTTTCATAAAACTCACTAATAATACAGCTCCTAACACATTTAGAGGAGTTCCAGTTAATTGTGTTTGGATAAAACATAAAAAATAAGTTTTGCTGGGACTGAGAGCTGCAGCAACCAACACAGTCTTTCTTTTGACAGTCTTTACTTTACTGCCAAAGTCATTTTTAAGTTAGATATTAAGAATTTTTTTTGTGCTTTTGCAGCTGTTTTTCTCCAAACTTTTAAAATGATTTTGCTTTTCTTCCTAATTATAACTATATAACTATTACACAGACGACTAAAGTCACCCTGACTATTAAATATCTTATGTCTCGTTTCTCCACAGCATTTTCCGGCTGTGAGCAGGGCCTTCATGGATTCTCCTTACAATGGCAATGCGTCCTTGCAGACGTCCACATCCAACCTCAACGCCAGCTACTCACGACCTTCAGAACCTGAGGACGATGGAAAAGTGTCCAGTGACACCATTTGGCTGTGGATCGCCGTGCTTGCGACCATTGGGAACATAGTGGTGGTGGCTGTGGTGTGTGCCTGTGCCTTCTGACACGGAAGAGGAGCGAGGCAGGAACATGACTGCCATCAAACATTCAAACCTTCTTTAAGTTACTTTCTTTTTCTTGGTTAAAATGAAAACAAAACAAAAAAAAAAAATAGATTCCATTGGTAAATCAACGCAGTCATTGATTTGTTTCTTTCATAGAAATATAAATCACTTTTAAAACAGTAATAAAAAGTATGAAACCCATTGAACATTAGCTTATTTGAAGCAGCTGTGAAATAAAAACAATAAGATGGCTCAGACATATTTTAGTAACAAAGTGCAATAACTAAAATAACACAAACATAGGTGGAAACTTCAACACAATCAAAACTAGCCTTTCATGTTTTAGTAATTTATGATGTATAATTCTTTCATTTTCAAAAACATAGAACTATATTCACATCAAACTGTTAAAATTAAGTCTGTAGATATTGGTTAGTTTTTGTATAATTTATTTAAATACATTTTAAAGGAACAATGCTGTTGACCCAGATAAAAATGCATATATTTCTCCCAGAAAATGGTTCAGTCTGTATTTGGAAGAACATGTCGCCAGGTCTGCCTTTTATAGCTGAACAATAACCAGGTCACAGAAAGGTCGCTTTCAGTTTCCACATGAGCTGCTTATTAAAATGTTTTAAATGAGCCCAGAGCAAATACCTGCATTTTTTCTCTTTGTCACAGGTATCTGGTTCAAAACAAAATGTGACCTCAGAATAAAAACATCATGCATGCTGCTGGTTATGCAAACTAGGCCATGATTTTACAAATAAAAGGTATATAAGTCCATGCGTTGGTGACTGAAGCACACGTTTAACAGGTATCGTGATTAGAGTAGATCAAACCTCAATCTCTTTGAAATCAGAAAACAGGACATAATCCAGTTATGGTATTAAGTATTGAAACAGTGTTCGGGAATTCAATATTTCAACTAGTGAAACATTAAACTCCATCCTGCTTATTTCTTACTGTTGTTCATTCCTTTAGTTTTTAGTGTTATTTTCTTCAGCATCCTAAGTACTATTTTCTTGACTGACTGCACAGTTGGCCTGGTTGAGTTTGAAAGACTTTTTGCTTCAATTGCTGCTCATCATTTTCCAGCAGTGACTCAATGACCTTACAAAGCAGTAAATCCTGATCATAACAGCTGCATTGCTACTGTGTCTGCCATGTTTTTGTTTCCTGCAGTGTTGCATGCAATTCACTTTATAATGTCATTGTTGCTGTAAAGTTCTCCTCTGGATTTTCCCCAACTGGACTAGAGCAGTGCATTGTTTTGGGGGATTAGAGGGAGAATTGCATTGTGTTTGTTTATAAAATCATAAAAATCTATAATTATCATTTGAAATCCATGTGTGTGTCTTTCATGTTAGTAAAGGAGCAATTGAGCAATTCCACTGAGATAACAGTGTTTAAAGAAAAACATAGATTTGGAAAAATTACATGCTGCCTTTCATATTTAGCCACATATATGCAAATGAAGCTTCAAGGAGGCCTGATCACTATCACATCTACAAAATCAAGAAATCATAAAGTAAAATCGATCAGTCTGACAACATGAAATAGGTTGAAGGTTTATGTCCTCAAAAGAAATGAAAGAACGTGAGGAACAAAGTTATTGACAGCCTCATTTCTACGGCTTTAGGACTCCAGCAAACCAAAGAGCCATTATCATGTAGGAGGTCACAAAAGAACCCATCACAACATTTTAAGCACTACACAGTTCTTCAGATCAGCGGATAAGCCTGGTCTGCTAAAATTAGTCCAAAACACAGCAACAGGGTCATGTTACCAACTCCAACCACACGGCCACAAGGAGATTTAGAAAAAATCAAATGAGATGGATTAGCAGTGCTTATCAACAACTAAATGTGTCATCCAGGACACGTTGCAGTGGAATATGATCTCTGTTGCTCAGACATTGCGCTGTTATGTCATGATAGTCATGTGACTGTCATATAGCAATACTCTTTAGTCAGAGGCCTCCTCAGATTTGTTGCAAGACTGACTGCTACTGGAGATCCTTCCTGCCCACAGCACCTAACATCCTCAACAACTTTTCAGATAATTGGATTTTAAAAGTTACAATAACAATTTACTCCCCATTGGAGTAAAAACATATTTTTGAATGCAACTGAGTTGAATTAAGAGCACTTATGATATAAATGAATTAATATTTGTTAGATTTTAAAATGTGTTTGATGATCTGAAACAGGCTTGGGAAAAGAAAAAAAGCAAAAACAGAACAAATCTGCAAGGGAGAAATACTTTGTTACAATATGACACATCAAAGAATTAAGAAAAACAACTTTTTCCATTTTCTGGTTCTGTGGCCTTTTATTTTCTATTTCTCAACATTTCAGCAAACTCAAAATTTTTCCAACTCAAAAAGTTCAGCTGACACATCTTGCCTAGAAGGAGACTAAGGTCCACTTTTAAAAAGCCAAATGGATAAAAAGTGATTTCCCAAAGACAAATGGCTCAATTGAACTGTGATTTATTGAAATTTAACTGGCAAAATATGGTTCACATAGGGGCACATCTCTCTTTTAGGGTCACTTTTCTCCTCATTATTCGAATAAACGTATCATTAAAACTTGCGCTGTCACTTGAATTCAGGTTCTGTCTAGATCAGGGAGACTATTAGCGAGGATGTTAGTTTTCAAACAGCCAATGCGGAAGAATAAATGAAAGAAGACACTGAAGGGGAGAGATGTGGTGGAGACACGAGAATAATGAGGCAAGATTAAGTCACAGGATATCTAAAAACAATGGGAGACTATTTAAAACTCTGCTCGTTTAATCAGATGAACTCTTGTGTCAAGAAGCACTTTGTCTTCAACATTTATGTTGCAGGGAGAGCAACATAAATGTTGCTGGGTCTTTTGCTGGATAGAGATGTTAAGATGACCCAACTCAATAGTTACAAGAATTTGACTTAAATGTAAAATGTTCATACTCAGATTCAACACAAAAGTCCAAGCATCAGCTGTGAACAGTGACCTCTACTGAGAAAAGCCAAACCAGTGTATTTTAATACAGGGGCGCCGTAGGGGGAGGAGGGGAGTCATGACAACAGGGGGCCCTCCACAATTTATATATTTATTCATCCTCCTGTGCCTGTCATGCTATGACAGGCATAGCATAGCCTGTCATAAATGCTTAGTCCAGTTTGCATAGCTACCAGTGAGGGCAGATAAACATTTTTCCTGCAACAATAAATTGTTTCTCCACCATTAGTACATTTAGCAGTGAGTGAATGAGATTGATTGACAGCGCTAAGACCCTCCTCCTGGTTCTGATTGGTTGCATTACTTTAGCCAGTAATAGTAGTTCAGGTAAGAGGAGATTGATCTTTTCACAGATTATCTGTCTCGTAACAAACTGTCACGACATGTTGACAGCTTTAACAAATATGGAGAAAAAATATTTTTTATTAAAGTTATTTACTGCAACTTGAATAAAATGCAAGTACATAGCATTTTTTGAGAAGTCTGGATTGCTTCATGTGTATTTTGCATGTTGCTTTTGACTGTTGCTCGTGGGGAGAGACATTTCAATAAGCTAAAACTAATAAAAAAAATTTAAGCAACCTACTTGCATACTGTCTGCGGACAGTTGGATGTTAAATTCATGAGCAGTAAATATTGTGCTAGTATCAGTATTGAACCAAAGAAAGCAAGTTGCAAGCCTTTTAAATTGTGACGCTTTTTATGGGTCAAATAGACTAAAGAAATTGTAACAGCAGCTGCACAGAGGGGGGGGGGCAATAAAATTTTTTGTCAGGGGGCCCAAGATTCCTGGCAGCGCCCCTGTATTAATATTGTGAGAACTTTGTGCTCGGTGAGAAGTGAAGGGAACACACTTTATGCACTTTTTTATAAAATACAACCAAAATCTTTGAAATAAGTATCATTGACAAGGATGCATGTTAGTTTTTCAACAGATGAAAGTATTTCACTAACAGTTTGACCAGCATTCTGTTGCTCATCTGATTAATGAGCTGCAACGCACCTCTAGAGGATCCCATCCATATGGGATGCTTTGTCATGTCCTCAAATTACGTGCAACACAAGACATACGAGGTCTCATATGTGTATGCACTTCATTGTGGCTAACGGTTAATGACTTTATGAGAATATGTAGATGTAAAATCTTATTATAGGAGCTCTATAATATAGGCTGGCAACCACTTCTTGCCCAATGACTGCTGGAGATAGACATCAGCTCCCCATAACTCTGCAAGGATATGGGGGTTTAGGCTATGATCCCACAGAAGGGCCACAAACAAATGCATGCAAATGAGAACATTCATATTTGGAGGTAAAGGTCAGTGACTGATGTTTACTCTACAACAGTGAGAGTTAGAAAAAAACTAAAATTGCAAAAACAGGAAGCACTCATCCTATCAGCTCAATGAGCATTGTGAGACGGACATCCGATGAGAGAGGGGAAAATAGAACTGAAGAATGATGATGAATTAGAGGAGACAGAGGAAGAATACGAGGTGGTGTGAGGAAGATATCTGAAGAAAAGTTGTCATCACAGACTACTGTTCTTCAAGATGACAGGGAAGGAAATTGAAAGGGTTATAATTTGAACTTTAAGGAGGTAATATGAAAAACAGTGAGGGAAGAAAAGTGAAGAGCACAAAAAGGCAAAAGGAAACAGGAAATGGAGTTGCATTCACTGAGAGCGAACTGATTGTCTCATTTTTTTCAGTTGGCTTATTTTTACTGCCTCTGTCAACAGGATTAAGCTTAAATTTATTTAGGCATCCAAAATCTTATTGAAGGTTAGCTCTTATTATAAAGGTTTTCTTCAACTACTGTCTTTAGCTTCATCCTGAACACTGATTATGTTCTCTGTCTCCGCTGAGGAAAAGCTTTATGCCACATGAAGAGCGTTCTTTTATGTTTGCTGTGGCCCCCACATGACTTGTGGGAAATTGTAAGCAGGACCTCTTTTGGCTGTCTTACAACAACAGTACAATCTTGTAGTTTATTTTTCTTTCTTTTTTTTTTAACTGTTGATCTGTTTTGCGAGAACAAGAATTAATCTTTCATGACTTAAAGTTACATTCAAAATACACCTAAATGACAGAGGGGATCCAGAGCTTCTAAGAATATACTCATGCAAACAGGGACATACAGCAGCATGCTTATAAGGTATTACAAGAAATGGATCTCTATGGAAAAAAGAGCAATGGTGTGATGTAAAAAACAGAAGCACATCACTGTTCAGAGGAAATAACTGAAATAGGTCACCTTCAGTTGCTAATACTGCAGCCTATTCCCAGCTGTGGATATGATGTCTTTCTGCAGCTTCACGTTGATGAACAAACTCTTCACAGACTCACAAATCTATTTCTGTTTTCACTTTGATATATTTTTTTGTCATTTTATTAGACAAATGCATATCTATTGCTCCTTCCATGCTTTTATTATTTAAGTAGTAAGACCTCAGATGGTCTTACGCCCTAAATAATAAAGATGACCAAGAATCTGAGCCAGTCTGATGCTTCGGATTTCTTCATTCACTGACTTTCACCCAAAAAATACCACTATCCCAGTATCACCATTTACATTTTTTTTAAAACAATCAATTGACACATAAATGTGCCTTTAAAAACTTCAAGAGTGAATACAGACCTTTTCTATTCCATATTCATCCATAAGAATATCATACCTTATATATATTTGCACATTATAACTTTCCTAACCCCATTTTGCAACTGCTGGTACAGTCAGTGCCTGCAGTTTCCAGTGATTGTTAAAAAGTGGTTTGTCTGGCAAGGGAAATTTTTCACTCACCCTCTGAAAAAAAGGAATAAAATGAAATTCCAACTCATTTTATTCTTTGAGTTGGAATAAAATTTATCATGTCCTCAAATTATGTGCAACACAAGACATACGAGGTCTCAAATGTGTTTACACTTCATTGTGGCTAACGGTTAATGACTTTGTGAGAATATGTAGATGTAAAATCTTATTAAAGGAGCTACATAATATAGGCTGGCAACCACTGAGTCAAGTTGCATCCTTGACTCAGCATACAACTTGAGTCAAGGAAATTGCAGTTGACAGCATAGTGAGTTGTTATCATTAATCATTTCTACATTAACACAGAGTTGTGTAACTGGCCGTTTCCTTGTTCCAGGACAGTTTGAAAGGACTGATTAATGACATTCAGTTTATGATTTTATCTTAAAGTGAATAATTTCACAGATGTGAAATGACAGGGTTTAATTCTAATGTCACCCAAATATCGAATAGGAATGTGATTATATAATCATTATGACTACTGCTACATTATATAAAAAAGAAAGTTCATCATTAACCTACCACAGGATCACATAGAAACATTTTTATTATTATTTTTTTAAATAATAAAAAGATTCTGCAGCAGAAATATATGATATTCTCTCAATAATCATTTATAATCCGGCATATTTAAAATTAATAAATGACAAAAGCAGTGTGATGACATTTTTAATGATGATGGTGCTCTGTACAAAGAGGCATGTTTTAAAAAAAGCTAATATTCTGTTTTGTTTAGTCCAACTCACCGACATGTAAAGTGGATAGCAATGTAATCAAAATATGGAGACCTCTTTCTACTTTTCTTTGTTACTTTTAATCAGTCCTACACATTCAATTCATGATTTTATCTTGAAGGTTAAATTGACAGTGAAAGACTCGGGGGTCATCGTGGGGCTGAAAATGTTGCTGAAGGAGACTTTGAGTAAAAGAGGTCAAGGATACATTTATTGACCGACTCATTAACAAAATCTTATCTTTTCTCTGAGCCAAAGCCACATCAACTCCATTGTATCACTATCCCTGAAGTCCCCACAGAAATAGTAAAAATAATGTATTTCAGATGAAGATATTTACAGAAATGTTCTCTGGTTGCAGTGGGATTTAAATGAAATGCTCATTACCTTGTGTGAATGGGGCTCACATTTTTGTGTTATGCAATAAGGGGCAAGTCTGAATTCACATGAGATCTCTGTGGGTGTAATAAATGTGTATTCGTGTGTGTGTTAACACTTCAGGCTATCCCAGACACTCCAGCTGGAGTTCTGCCAGGCATGATTGTCTTTGGGGGAATGAGGTATCCTCAAACACACAGACAAATGGGTCATTCACACCCACAAACACAACACATTCCTGAGCACTAATGCCCAAACAAACACACACTGACACTATTTTAGCGATTTAATATCTTATTTATCTCCTGTATCAGGAGATTGAAGCTGGTTTATAGTTGACGCATTGAATTGGGTGCGAGGGGAAGTGCGCTGGCCTCAAACTCTGCCTCGGTGCCTGGTCAAGCACGGATCACACGCGCCACCGTTCACTCAAGCTGGGCTATTTGGAAAGTGCTCTTACAGAGCCAATCACCGATCCCTCTGTAGGGTCCCATTTGTGTCATGTTTGTGTCAACTATAAGCGCCACACTTCTTGGCAAACGGACACAACTATAGCTCAGCCTGAATAAGAATTTTTAATGCATGGATGTAATTTAATGTACATAATCATTTCATTCACCAACAGGCCTGGCCCAAGGCACAAGCAAACTAATCAGCTTCTCCTGTGGCCCAAAGACTCATCCTGACCTTTCTCAGGATAAGTCAGAGAAAAAGGGAATTTGTGAATTCACTCAAGTTGTGTGCTTGTCAAGAAAAGAAGACTGAGACAAAACGCTTTTGGTGACTGTCACCACAGAGGTGTGCGTGTGCATTTCCTACCTTGTAAGGACCATTTTTCCAACAAATACTTACGTTGTGAACACTCAGTGCTTTTAAAGGGGGCCAAGTACCAAGCCCCATAAGAAGAAGTGCAGTTTTTGGTTTATGGGTTGGGATTAGGACTAAGGTGTAAATTGAGCCTTTTACTCGTAATGGTTTGATATAGGGTTAGGAGTTAGGGTTAGAACTAAGGTGTGAATTGAGTTTTGGTTAGGGTAAGCCTTTGATGCATGTGATCATTATGGTCAGGGTGTAGAAATGAATGGAAGTCAATGGAAAGTCCCCACAAAGATAGACAGACAAACATGTGTGTGTGTGCGTGTGTGTGTGTGTGGTTGTCTTTCCAGTAAAGAATGACTCACCCTTACTCATTCTAAAGATTAACACACTTTAAAAGCCAAGTTTAAATGCTGTCTGCAGAAGATACTTTCATGCTTCCTGCCAAAGCTCTAATCAAGTCGGCGGATATAAACTATTTACAGTTTCAGAAAAGACCTAGGATTTCTGAAAATTCAAACTGAGCAGCAGCAAATGTTCGAATGGGCTCACTTTCATTTAATATTAACTAAAAATCTGCAAGATATATTTCCAGAGTGCTGGAACTCTGTTACACTGCCTACAAAGAGTATCAGATAAAGGAATGATCACAGTAATCCAGGGTGTACATCTGGAACAAAAAGGCTACGCAGACATGAAGCTCTGTGGTACAGGAATGGTTTTGGCCCTTTAATCCTAACAAAACATAATCTAAACTGTGTATTTATCCCAGAAAACCTGCAGAGCCACGTTTGAACGTTACACCCCAAAACCTAATCCAGTTCCACTTCATGTCATCACGACTAAATTTTTCCCAATAAGGGTCACACTTCTATTGGTAGACTTTGCAACAAAATACATATTAAGTTTCATTTCAGAAGACTGAAATTTACTGTAATTATCAGGTACTTGTCTTTTCTTGCATCGTCTTTGCTTTCACATTTTCAGCATGCAATATGCAAGCTTTGATTTTTGTTTTACTTTTCCTCTTGGGTGGTGACTCTTGCAAACCTTCTTAAGCCTAAATCTAACCAGATCTTGGTGACACTACCTGGAAATGTGCAAGACAGATCTACGCATTATTTACTCAACCACTTGAAATCTAGAGTTACAATAAGTGAGGAAAATCTGTATCAATCAGTGAATACAGTACATGCTTCAGATTTTTACTACATGTTCAGTTGTAATTTGTTTATGGAATTGTGCAAAAACAAAGCATATAGTTTTTTTGGTAAATACAGAAGAAACTCTTCGGCTGAAGTTATGCTCAACAGTAAACAGCATCATCAGTGACAGCTGAGGTTCATCTGATAGAAATAGTTCAATCTGGGAGACATTTTCAGGAAAGAATGATTAAGAAATGCATAAAAATCTTACATTTGACAACTAGTTCAACATTTTTATTTGCAATTGCTCAAGCAAGGAAATGAAAATGATTAGTTTTAGAGGGAAATACTATTAGGTATGCATAAGTACAGCTCATTTTGACTGACACGACATAATAAAGAGTGCAACACTGCAGATGATGTTTTGTTCCTGTCGGTTCTGAGTGAGAAACTGCCTGGTAGCCAGTCAGACAGCAGACACTTTATGATCTGAAATGCTGAGAAAGAGATGGTAGTGTGATATTTATACTTACACAAAAGCCTTTATGCCAGATATACACACAATGTTGATCAATTTCATGAATATCTCATTAGACTGTATCAATTCTTCAACCTCAAGAAAATCAAAAGGTGATGTTCACATGAATATTTACTTTTGGAGAAAACTGATTTTATTAACTTTATTAATTCATTCCCCTAAGGATGTAATGTTTTAAATTTCATGAGCAAATGAAACAATGAAGAAGGAATCATTTTATGTCACATAACTCAAGAGCCTAAAAGCTTTCAGAGTGGATCCATGTAATGTTCTGTTAATGCTTGTGTGTGTGTGTGTGTGTGTGTGTGTGTGTGTGTGTGTGTGTGTGTGTGTGTGTGTGTGTGTGTGTGTGTGTGTTTGTGGTAGGAGGAGAATTGGGTAGGAGAGACATTCTTGTGGATGTGAGGCTGATTGTTTGAGTTTTGCCATCTGTATGTCTGGAAAAAATACAGCCTCCACACAAGTTAGCACATTTTAAAATTTAAGCTTAAACTTTATTTGTTATTAAATATAACACTCTGCATATTTACAGGAAATTAAAAAAGCACTTTAAATATTCGACAACACTTCCTCATTGTATAGCTTTGTCAAAAGCCAGGAGTTCTGCAATATTTTATTTCTGCTAATATTTGCAAGTGCAGTCAAAATGCATTTGATGTGCTTTTACAAAATTTTACCCAGGATGCCAACAATTGTGGATGGCTCATGATTTGATCACTTTCTCCAGCTACTTATTGTGATCAGGCTCTTTGATTTTTTAAACAAATTAGAAGCTGTTTTTCCCCCCACATTTCAAGTGGGTTAAATCCCTCAACAGCTTGCTGCTATTAATGTGTCCTTGTGTGTTTCAGCCTGTAAAGTTACTTACTGTACTTCTGCTGCAAAAATGGCAATTTATTGTCTACTATATTCACTCACTTCCATAAAGTTACTTGCAAGTGTTATGTGTCTGCTCCAAGACAGCCCAGGCAATAGTTTCCAAAATCAGAATATCTAAAGAAAAAATAAATCAATGAAAAATATTTAACTGTCTTTACATTTTATTTTGATACTGTTAAATGTTTTTCACTGCTGGAGCTAGAGGGCGATACAGATGGAGCGCAAATGTAACTCTGGATGCAAACGTTGGCTAGCTGTGCTCTTCAAAGTAAGATTCAGGTTTGGAATTGTGCCTGGAGAATCCATTGGACTTCACTTCCAGCACACGTCCTGATTCATCTGACCACACGCATACACACAGAGCAGTACCCACACACATACACAAATACACACAAACAGTGGCATGAGTCTGTCTGGAGGCGGCACAGACAGAGAGGAGGTGTGGGAATGCAGAAGGTTGTGAGGGGGAGCTGAGAGGGAGGAAAGATGAAAAGTTGCAACTCCAGGGCTATATGTGCCACATGCTACGGGAAGGAATGTCTTTGTGAGGGGAGTTAAAAAGCCAATGAAGAGAGAGAAAGGAGGAGGAAGAGGAGGAGTGAGGACGCACAGTGGGAAGGCTTTCAGCCAGGGCTGCAGCGTGGCTTCATGTGGAAATGAAAGAACCTCTCACACTTTTTCTGCTGTCTCTCCCTATGCATGGCTTTCACTCACTGCAAGCAAGTGAGAGCGTCCAGAGCAAACATAGGGGGAGTCTCAAGGTGACCTCAGTCTGGAAGTAAATATTTTTCTGAAACCTTGGACGAAGGTGAAACTCTATTTTGAAAAACCTTCCTTGAAGTTTTGTATCCTTTCTAAAGATTCTGTATTATGCTGTGGTTTCAGAGTGTGAAAACTGACTGAGATGCACTCTTGAATTCAGCTACTGCATGATTTGTGTTGTGATTCACAGGTGTCTTTGCTGTCTGGACTGAAGCACAAAACCTTTGTGACAATAAGAATCCACTGGATCTGAGTCAAGCTGAAAATATTCTATGACATTTGCACATGAAGTGGGGAAACTGTATGAGATTTGTGAGATGATGATGTAACCCATTGTGTACCCTTTGAAGTTCCCTTGCAGACAGCTATGATGCTGGGCTAGTGTGTTTCACACTTCCACGCTTCCAGAGACCAACTGTGTAAGTTCATACATCATATGAACTGCTTAAAAATTTGCTTATATATCAAATGAATATTAATCATTTTGCATCCAATATATGAAATTCAGTACATGTCCACAATCTTGAACTAAACTAGTTTGGTTAGTTTCTCATCTTTAATGCTTTTCTAGTAAAGACTGCTAAAATAAGTGGTGAAACATTGTGATATGCATACACTCTCTTAAAAGTTTCAAATCAGTAAACAAGTCGTACATCAGACAAAGTAAACTGGATTATATTAAAACTGGAAATTCAAACAATAACTTCATTTGTTTCAGGAAAATAGTGAGTTTATGATCCAACTTGATCTTTTGTGAAAAGGTAATTACCCCCTTAAAGTGACTTTACTGTTGATGCAACATCACCACTTTGCAAAATCAGGCGGTTTTAGGAGAATGAACATTCTGTTTAAGGTCCCAGTGCATAATCTTAGTGAAATTTAGCTCTGGTCATTGACTAAGCCACTAATTAGGCTACTTTATTATTATTATTATTATTATTATTATTATTATTATTATTATTATTATTATTTATTTATTTATTTATTTATTTATTTATTTATTTTTTTACTTTCATTTTTTTAAGTTATTTGGGGGTAAACATGCTGGTGTGCAACATTTGTACTCTTGATCTAAAGGATACAAACTGATGTTGTCCTGGGTTCTCCTCTGATATGGGTTGTTGGTGTGATCTTGAAGTAAAATTGGTAAGCTGGCCACTACAGTGAAAGTTAATCTCTTTTCCATTTTCCCGTGAACTCTTTAGAAAAGTCTTTGTCACTTATTCAGTGACTCTGCTTTTGATTTGTTCTTGAATTTTTTGGACAAAATGTTGAGTTTTTTTTAATGTTTTTAGTTCTGTCAGACATAATTTTTTGATGTTATAGATAAGGCAATTCTCTTACATGGGTGCAGCTAGTAGATATTATTTCATGACTTAGGGTCACATTAAATTAAACGTTTTTTCTCTTAAAAATAAAAAAAAAAAGATTCATGATCAGCCAGTTTTGTCTGATGCCCAACATGTCCACCAAACTAGGATAAACTAACTTTTATCATCTGCATCAAACCACAAATGTCCAGGTTTCTCATTGGCTAACAAACTAGCAAATATCAGCCTCCTTTAATTCAAAGCTAATAGAATCAGGCCCATCATATAATAAAACATTCAATCATGAGACAAGACAGTCACTGACTATGGAGGTTCTACATTGAGATCCACCAAATACAACTGCTAACCAATAACTTTACCTGTCTCATTTGTGTTCCATAGATCCTGTTGGAGACTGGTGTATTTTCACATCAAAGCTGCATTAGTTACTTTTTTAATTACTTTCCGGGTGAAGGGAAAGACTATCCTGAACAGAGTGACAGCATGACTCTATATTCCAATGATTTGGTCCATGAGAAGATCTTGCAGCGCACAGGTTTTGCTGAACATCTCCCCCTCATCCTGATGCTGCTCCTCCAGGTCTGGAGGGGCAGCTGTCACCCCCAATGCTTGGATTACAAACCTCCATTTGGGCCTCAGCAGCCATTAGTCTTCTGCAAAGAGTATATCAAGTTTGGATGCTGTGATTTGCAGAAGGATGAAGAGATATCAAGGAAGTATGACTCAATTATGGAAGATTTTGACACTTTGGGTTCAGCAAAATGTGGTGCATATATACGCAGCATCCTGTGTCAGGTAAGAGGAGAGTACCTTTATGCATCTTTGCAATTATTTTACATGTCTTAATGATCATTTTGTATCTGATTCGTTTGTATATCTGAGGTTGTTGTGTTCTACATATTTGTGATTTTTGCTTACCCTACATAGAAATGCAGAAATGCCACCAAATGTGAAAACCCATGAGCTCTTGACCCTTTGCACACTATCCCCATTCACTTCTCATAGGAAACTCTTCCAAAACATTCTGCCTAGCACAATTTAGGGACATCTGTTCTAAGGTGCTCATTTGTTTTGTTTTCATTTTCTTGAAAAAGTAAAAAAAGTAGTTTGAGAAATAAATTAAAACATAAAAAACCCAAACATTTAAAACATCACAAACCAAGTTCAACAACTGCCTCATTTTATTTGCACTTTTAATTACAGTTATCACTCACAATTGCAGCTTGAAATGTGTCTCTAATTTTAGAAGTTAGTATGATAATCCTGCTTCTGCCACAGTCTTTGTTTGGAAAATTATTTCATCCACTAACTATTTCTATTTCCGTATGTTTTACTTTCCCTAATCTTAAACACATCCTGGCACTAAAGCCCAACCTCCCCATCACTGGAATGAGACTTGAAGTTCACTCCCCTCACTGATTACATAATTACGTGCTGACTTTGCAGCCCAGATGCTAGCTACTTACAGCCTTTGTTTGGAAATTGAATGATAGGTGGGGCACTAATTTGCTGTAACCTTTATAGATAAACTGAGCAGGCTAATAAATTTTCCTTAAATATCATGAGTAACATTAAAAAAATGGTTTACATTTTCATATTTTTGGGGGGGTACCACAATGCCATGAAAATACTAAATACATGTCTCTCTTGAAGTTCAGTGCAGCATATTCTATGTAAAAGCAGTGACAAATCACCAAATCCTAAAATATAGGTTCTACCGCTGTGGAAATTATAGCCCACAGTAGTTCTTTCCATGCAGGGCAGGCTGGGTTGTGTGTGTAATAACAGTGCTGCAAAGTGTCTATGAGTTTACTCCTGTTAGTAAGGTTTTAGTTTTGGCTTGCCTCTGAGCAGTGTAAATTCATAAGGTTAAGTTATTTTATTTTAATTTAGGTTATAAAACTTTCACTGGAGGAATGCTAAAAGGAAATGAGTTGACTATGACCAGCTCAAAAAAGCTGGTCATAGTGTTGCTTTAGATATGGTTTAATGTTTTTTTCGAGTGTTTGGTATTAAAATAGTCTTTGGTGGTTTGAGATAAAAAGAAAGCACCAATTGGTAGTCAAGCAAGTTTAAAGGCCTGAGTTTTCAGCTGGGTTAACCCACCACACACAGGTTCTCTGTTTGAGAAACCTGGTATTACTGACCTACCACAATGATCCAAACAGAGAAAGAGAGTCCTGAATATTGTGGTATAAATCCATTATTTGTTTCTTTGGACTGAGCTATTATTGAAAAGTTGGTATTTATAAAGAGAGTTGTGAGCTGCAACTTCAACTTTCAATATATCAAACATTTTAAGCATTTTTTCTGAACTAATGCAGTTAAGGCTTTAGGAATGTTGATTCATATACTAGAAACTATTTTTTTTCTTTCAGTTTTAATACTTAAGGATAACTGTTCACCTCTCAGAATGTTGTTCTACTGTTTTTACATTTTTATCTGGGTAACTGGATATTTATTAACCAAGGTATGAATGTCAGTGTTGGGGAGATTGAGGTAGTCCGTGTTGTAGGGTGAAGAAACACACACCAGGAGAGTAACGTGTCTAGATGTGCTTCATCTTTCCTAACAAATGCAACAATAACTTCTCTTTTACTGTTGCACACCTATCTGCAGTCTGTCTGGAAGCATAGCATGCAGACGGGTAATGTAGTCAGCAACAACGTCTTTGGTAAACATAATATTGCATCTCTGACACTTTCTGTTAAGTGTATCATCACTAATGTACCATTAGTTGACCTCATTATCTCCAAATATATAATTTTAGATGAAAATGGTTTTTCACTCTGGTTTTCAAATCCCAGAATCTGACTTGATGAGGATTCTTAATTATATATTTATGGGGACAAATACAAATCCTATAGTTCTTCCTGAGACAACTAGATGTACCAGCTGCATGTGCCTATTGTGTAGGCATTTGTGCTGTCACACTGGAGTCATCTAGATTGTACCTACTTTTAATAACTTTTTGTTTTTGGTCTACATGATTCCAGAATCCCCTTCTGCTGTATAGTTATACAACAGTGGTCCAACAGTGCTTGATGTTTCCATTCCTTCATTACAGTTCAATCATTGTAATGTTTAGTATGATCATGTCAAATGAGAAGTCAGCGTAACCACAAAACTTCCATAGAGAGCTGTGTTGAAGACATCTTCATCAGATGCTCAAACTCCCTCCCCTCATTCCTTTCAAAGCAGCGGAGCAGCTTTGCTTATTTTTTTTCTAAGGTTGTCCCTGACCACCATGTAGAAGAAGCAAATTTCAACCTTTCATTCATATTTGCACAAACTGTAAACTATTCACCCTAAATGCTTAAGTAGAATGAAACTGGACTTCTACTGTCTCTTGAAAAAGTTTTATCTCATACCCAAAAGGCTTTTTCAGTTTACATGAGAGATGTAATGTCTTCAAGAAACAACAGAAGAAGTTCAATTTTCTTCTGTTTAAGTATGTAGGACTGTGACGTCCTGGATGACTGAGAATCTACACACCAATGTAAAATATCGCAGAATAACCTTTCACTTTATCGCTTTTGCAGAAACAATTTTATCAATGACTACCTGTTCACTTTAGAACCCATTTTAGAATGTGCTAAAGTAATTTCCTTATCAACATTCCTAGATTTGTTGTCCTGGTTTAGATTTTCCCTTTTGGGCTTCATCCTGTGTGACAGCTCAAATGTCCAGTGGTTTGCGTGTCGTGCCACTGAATTTCCTCACTATTCTGGGTGTGGACAGTGTGGTTGTGACTTACAGTAATAACAAAGTGGACCTTCCTTCGGTTCATTTATACTATAGCTGTATATAACCCTGACCTGACCATTTAACAGCATGGCACAGAGAAGCTCTGGCAGTATTTCTACAACACTGTGATGGGATTCAGACAGTTTATAATCTGCCCTTATGAGATGAAACAAATAATATGGTGTACTAATAACCTGAATTTCCACAAACGATAAATGGGTTCTAATTTCCTTTTTCAGGAGTGCTCTCCATATGCTGCCCACCTATATGATGCTGAAGATGCTAACACACCAATGAGGGTTCTGCCAGGACTATGTGGAGATTACTGCTCAGACTACTGGCGGGACTGTCGATACACACTCAGCTTGCTCCTGGAGGATAAGGGGAACCCACAACAGTTTGCAAACTGGACTGCCGCAATAGAGGAGGACCGCAGAAGTTTCTGTAACTTTCTGGAACTCAAGGACAAACAGTATTGCTACCCAAATGTTTTAACAGATGCAGGTACTAGTTAATGTGTTAGCCCTAATCTATATCAGTAATTATTCCTCAATATAAAGCTGTTAATACGCAGTTTTTTCTGTCACCAGAACTGAATGCTAACCTCGGATTAGTACGAGAGGATTCTAAAGGTTGTCTGGAAGTCTGCCTGCAAGAAGTTGCCAATGGTCTCCGCAACCCCGTGGCCATGATCCATGCAGACGATGAAAGCCATCGCTTCTTTGTTGCAGAGCAGCTGGGTTATGTGTGGGTGTATTTGGCAAATGGCTCCAGGATCGACCGTCCTTTCCTCAACCTCACCAAGGCTGTGCTCACATCTCGATGGGCTGGAGATGAGAGGGGGTTCCTCTGCATTGCCTTGCATCCAAGGTTCTTACTTCTAGTTCTTCATAAAAGTTATGAAACACAGTGTCATTTTTTGCAACATTTTTGGATGAAAATTTAACTAAGACTACATGTGAAGTGGAAATAAGACCGAGCATTGCTTCTGTTCTTAGGTTCAACACAGTCAGAAAGGCATATGTTTACTACTCAGTGTCTGTCAAGAAGGAAGAGAGAATAAGAATCAGCGAGTTTGTACTCTCTGCAGATGACGATAACCAGCTAGATCATTCCTCTGAGAGGTGCAAACTTAACATTTTATCTACATGTTTATCTTAAAAGGAGAAGCATATTTATCATTTTCATATGCCATTCTCATACAGAATGATCCTGGAAGTGGTGGAGCCAGCTTCTAATCACAATGGTGGGCAGCTGCTTTTTGGCCATGACGAATATCTCTACATTTTTATTGGAGATGGCGGACGAGCCGGAGACCCATTTGGAAAGTTTGGCAATTCGCAGAACAAGTTAGTATAATTTCACTAAGACATTCACTTAATTCCATGAAGTGACTCTGACTGGACAAGAATGGTAATTTTTATTTTACTTTTACTAATGAAGCTTTCATCATAATTTTGATTCTGAAAATTTAAATTAATTATTAAATATCCATTTTTGGGGTTTGTAGACAAAATTATTGTTCACATTTAAGTTCCTCTAGGAACAGGATACTGGTTACTTTATTAGGTATATCCACTCTACACTGGCATGCAGAGACAAAAAGAGAAGTAGATAAAGAGAGAAGAAAAACTGGAAAGTTGTGACAAAAAAATTATTGCTACTCAGGATGAAGGCTGGAAAGTAGAGAAAAACAAAGGAGATGATTTAAAACATCTCCTTTGTGGCACTGATAGGGAAAATGTAACCATTTTAGCATTAATCATAGAAAGAGAAAAGAATCATCTTGGCCTCCAAGTGTATATCAATCTGTTCTATCTTTGTAATTAACAGATCAGCACTTCTCGGCAAAGTGCTCCGCATTGACATTGACAACAGTGATGAAAGCATTCCTTACACCATTCCCTCTGACAATCCATTCGTAGGGGAACAGGGAGCAAAGCCTGGTAAATCCTTTCAATCAAATCTGAGATAGAAAACTTTTTCTAGAATGTCAGATTCAGATTTTAGCTAAGATATATGACATCTTATTTTGCATGAGCAAAGCAGCTTCTGTTTTGTTTTTCCAGAGATGCCTATTTAGGCTTTCAATATATTTCTTTTTTTCATCCAGCCCATAAGAAAGTGTGCAACTATCTTGTCGGGTTTATTTCTTTGCAGAGATTTACGCCTATGGAGTTCGCAACATGTGGCGATGCTCCATTGACCGCGGTGACCCTGCTACAGGAGCAGGCAGAGGCAGGATGTTTTGTGGTGATGTTGGCCAGAATAAATACGAAGAGATAGACCTCATTGTTAAAGGTAGGAGGTTACAGGATCCTGTTTTTTTTTCTCACATTGAAGTCCTTTATGTTGAATGTGTGCAGAAGCTGAAAATAGCCATGGTTTATTTCTTCAAAAAATAATGGAACAGTAAAACTTTGTTTAGTGTAAGACCAGTCCAGAAAAAGCAAAAAATAATCTCATAAAATGAATGCAAGAAACTTCAGTTACTCCATAATAATTTCATGATGTCAGTATATGAGAAATTTGCCTTAACTTGCATCTGCAATAATCCAGGCTTAATTCTCTTCTGATCAAAATAGACTTTTTATTTAGATTTTCTACAAAATTCTGTGCTATCTGAATGACTAGCTTATCTAAGATGGATGAATAAGCAAAATGTTTATTCACCGACAGGGTAAAAAGGAAAATAATGCATTGTGAGAAAAAACATGAGCTGCATCTTAAAGCTTTAGTGTTTCAGACAAACAGAACAGAGTGCACTGACAGTCTTCAAAGTCTGGATGAACAAAACAAAAGCAAAGACAGATAAAAATATTAGCTATAACCATGTTCAAACCAAAATCTACTGTGGCCCTGAGTTGGCAGATATGTCATTATTGAGCCTATAGATGCCTCTGTGATGCAAGACAAAACTAAAAACAAGTTAAAACTTCTATTTAGATTAGCCTATCTTTGTCCTTCTTAGTCAAAGTGCAGACAGAGATGAATGTTTTTAGTGCCCAGAGAAAAACAATACACATCTTTTCACATTTCAACCACATTTACACATTGTACACTATAGACTGAAGGAAATAGTTTTGCTTCTGTGTTTGGAACAAAATGTTGCTTAAAAACCTTAGAAGGACTTTTCTGTTCCTAAATATTTACGATGATCTGATTTGTTAATATTTGGAAAGAAAACAGATTTGCCTGTAAATCTCTAAGACTCTGATAACCCTTTTATTTGAAGGAGGAAACTATGGATGGAGGGCCAAAGAAGGCTTTAGCTGTTACGACCGCAAGCTCTGCCAAAACTCATCTCTGGGTGAGTTACTCTGCATTGTTCAAAGGACAATAGAAAAGCATAATCTGAACTACTGACTAAAAAGTAAAAACATATGTTATGTATTGTGGTATGCATTTGATCTGTATCTCTGAATTTGCAGATGACATTTTGCCAATCTTTGACTACCCCCATAAACTGGGAAAATCAGTGACAGGCGGATACGTCTATAGAGGTTGCGAGATGCCCAACCTAAATGGACTTTACATCTTTGGAGATTTCATGAGCGGGTAGATATTAATATCATTTATTAAAAATGTCAAAGTTGTAAAAACTTTATAGATATTTTTACACTATCTGGACACATCCAGACAACACTGAACATGCCAAACAAAGAACAGTATGCCAAAGAGGGATATCATGTTAAAACTATAACAATGATTATGACTGTTTTGTTGTTAAAATATAGTAAATACATTTTATAGGTAGCACCTTTCTAGAGCTAATATTGATTTCTTCATTTATGGGAATATTTATTTCTTGTCAAGTGCAGTATTCACGTGGATATTTCCCTTACATCCACATACAGTGATGAGAAAAAGAAAGCTTTCATTACTTGGTTCTAACTGTAGATGTACTTGATGTAGATTTTGCTGAAACTATTTTGTCTTCTGACCGTATTTAATTGTCTCCCTTTCTGTTTAGGCGTCTAATGTCTTTAAAGGAGAATGAGGTTACCGGTGAATGGCAGTATAATGAAATCTGCATGGGAAGAGACCAGACCTGCAAATTTCCCAAACTTATCAACAGTTACTATAGATACATAATCTCCTTTGCTGAAGACGAAGCAGGTAATGATTTTGTGTGCGAATATTCAGTATTTCCAGGTTCTCTGGTAATTATTATTTTAATTATTGTTATTTATGAATCATACATAGAAAAAATCTTTTCATTTTCAGAAAGGAAGGTAATTGAAACCCACACATAGGATAGAACATACTGTACCTTGTTTCTGATGAGTAAGGAGAAGCTTATTGTAAAGTCTGTTTTGAATTATCAGCTGCTGATTAGTGAGGTAAAATGTTGCACATGCTGTTACTTTTTTCCTTGTTCTTTTTTATGAAGCTCTTGAAAGTGGGAGATATAAAGTTACAGCAAACTATGAATGCATTTTCAAACGGATATTTTTGGAAATTATGTTATTTATATGTCACTTCAGCAATAATGTTATTACCTTTTTGATATTGGGCTTTCTTTTGTCTACACTTAAAGTATAGGATTTCTTTACTCTTCCATCCTGTTCTCTTGCTGTTTTCCATCTGGTTCCTTTCATCTTTCCTCCTATGTACGGCTGTAACCCCCACCTTCTCCTTTCCTCTGTACATTTTTCAGGAGAACTGTACTTCTTAGCCACAGGAGTCCCAAGTGCCACAGCCAGATCTGGAGTCATCTATAAAATAGTGGATCCTTCCAGGTAGCAAGATACAACAGCTATACTCCCATAAATCTTTTTTTTTTTTAATGTTCTGGACAGTGCTTTAATTAATAATTATCTGTAAGCCTCTGGTGGAAACACCAAAATAAAAGCATCATAGAAAAAATTTATTTGAATAAAATCATTATGAATTACATGATTGAAGGAATTCTTAATTTAAAAAAAAATATATATATATATATTAATAACTTGTATAGAAACTTTGAGTACAGTAAATGTTTTACAATGCAAAAGTAATAAGAAAGCCACAGGCTATTATATTTTCCTCAATATACCATATGAAATACATTTTTAAGTAAGTTCCACATGAGCTCTTAAAAAAGTTTGTAACCCAGAGAACATACAGTAAGTTCAATTATTTTTATGGTTAATATTGGAGTCTTAGTCATTGTAAATTTGTTCTGAAGTACAATATGTCTTAATTTATAACTTTTAGCAGAAAACAATGCTTTTGTCAAAAATCCCAAAAAAAAAATAAAAAAAAATGAAATGACATTCATATGACCTATATTCATATTTATAGGTCAATTATAGTGTGAAGTTAACCTAACATGAGTATCTTGGCAATGTTAGGCTGTTTCTATGCTAATGTATTTCTCTGCAGAAACATTATTTGCTAATTTATCCCCTCTTGTCATTTATCATCAGAACTGATTCATTTGCAGTGCAACCTTGGTCAAAAAACATGTAGATGCCATGCAATGACTGTGACTTGACTGCAAATATACAGAAATTTAAATGGTCTTCTCTGCTCTTCTTCCTGCTTTCTTATTCTTTTGACTATGCAGACGAGCACCACCTGGAAAATGCAGCATCAAGCCTCTGCCTGTGAAGATAAAGGGAAAACTCATTCATTTCTTCCCCAAAGAGGGTATGTAGTGGAGGGGATAGCTGTAACATTGCTTTTGCATTTCAGTTAGTAGCCTGCAGCACGTTTAGCTGCACATTCAAAATATGACAAAAGCTAGTTAGTCCACACTTCTCTAAAACCGTATTTGCTTCTTTAACCCTCCCTCAGTTGTAGCGTGACACTCAGGAGGAGCACGACAAATGTCACAGACAGCGGGGAGGTCGAGGGGTTGTCTCAACAACCTGTTAATTCCTGAAACCACACAAAAGAACCTCGTAAAAGCACACATGGGGTCAGTGCAACCCCGCTGGACTGCACACAAACTTAAAAGCTTGTTGGGTCCAAGTGACCTCCTCTTTTAAGAGAGCTTTTTATACACCAGTCAGAACCAAACTAAGCTAAGGACCAGACCGATCCAGCCTTTAAGAATTGATTTTGAAAGGTTTGTATGTTTCACAGGAAGATAATGTCTCTCAAGCAAATTACTCACAGAATATGTTAGGAACTTCCCTATATGCTGTAATTCAAGTTGTCACTAGTATGTTTATAGCTTGTAGATAGAAAATAATACCTTACATAATTGTGAAAGTCCAAATCTGTATTTTTAATTGTCTTATAGCTTTTTTGTCTCTCTTTTCAGAGTTTGTAGTCAACAAGAAACCAACCACGACACCCCTTCCCACCACGACCACTCCAAAATCTACAACTACGAAGAAACAGACAATACGAAGACCAATAATTATAAGAAAACCTCCGATGCCAACAAGACAAACAAAAGGGAGAATAGCTCGACCGCAGCCAACAGCAGCAACAGAAAGAAAGGCGACACAGTCTGCACCAATAAAGACTACGTCAACCACAACAGTAAAACCAACAACTGTCCAGAGGGGTGCAACAATTCCTGTCACAACTCCGTCCACTGGTAGGCCTACTGGTGCACCTGTTTCTCATCCTAGCTCCACTGCCTATTCACATTCTGGCTCAGCTGTTAACACATCTTCTAAACCCACACACAGAGTATTTCACACTGAGGCGCGAGGACAGGGAGCTCGTATTAACACTGGTCCTTTTCTATGCTGCACTATGTTCTTGCTTTATGCTATATCAATGCAATGACTGAGTGAATTCTAATTCAGAGTTAGAAAGCAAACACCCAGACTGTGATTTGCTTAGCATCTTGTTGAATAACAACCTGATAGAGGAGACAGTTGCTGTGTTAGACAACACTGTGCTTTTGGTCTTTCAGCTTCAGGGTTCAAAAAGATCAAATACATTAGCTTTTTTTGCTTGATAGGGTTTTATCTAATATGAATTGTTTTATTATTTAGTATCAGATTCTAAGAATATGTTTATATGTCTATAGTGAGCATTTTGACAAGATAAGATTTTGCAGGGGGATTTTCGTGTTTTTTACTTTCTGAATATGCAATAGATGACAGATATTTTTGTGATATGGAAAGGAGAATGGATCCTATAGCGGATCTTATGTTTCAGAACACCATTTTAGTTTCCCTGATAGAGGCAAAATTCTCTTTGGTGCTTCTTCTGTGGTTCTTGATAAAAGTAAGAAATGCCCCCCAAAAATCTTGAACTCTTTTCTTATGGTTAGCAATCGGTTGCACAAATTGTCAATGAGAAAACTTGCCTTTGAATGCTCAGTTAAAAGTGATAATTGGTACAACACAATCTAAAGGGAAAATTACACCAGAATTGTTGATGTCCAGGTACATTCTTTGATTAAAAAAAATATAACTTTCGCTGATGAGTTTGCAAGTAAAGGTGATAATAATACTTTTCTCTGTCCAAACTGTTCAAACAATCCTTAAATTCTTAAATGCTCAAAAACAAAGAACATTGAGGAAAAAGTCTATAAAGCACAACTCATTTGGCTACTTACTTTGTTTGATTCACCATCAAACTCACTAGTGGGGTTCTTGGGTGGGCAAATCTGAATTTGATTTCTGATGCACGCCTTTAGAGAAGTTAATGGTTGGCTAAAACCTTGGGAACAATACAATTTAACAGTTTGTCAGCTCACTGTATGTCTCATAGGATATGATGTTGGTGTATCTCTCCTGGATGTTGTGAAATTTTAGGAACTAAGAAGGTGCTAAGATCCATGATACAATATACTCTTCAGTGCAGCTTTTCAATGTTTACCTTTTTTTTGCGGGGTTAAACAATTATATTGTTATTTATAAGTTTAAATGGCAAAAAAGTAAATTAAATTAAGGTAAGTTATTATAAATAATCACAGGAGAAATTGTTTATGATTGTGTTGTTCTTTGATTATGTTTTAATATTAATAGGTGCTCAAATACCAACTTGAAACATTTGCACAAAGACTCAAGTAGAGAGGAAAGTTAAGTGACCATCAACTCCTGCTTAGAACCTGCAAACATGCTTCTCTTTGGCTGGTACAAAAGTTTTTGTTGCAGGACAAATTCTTATTTATGTTAGATATTTGCACTAATTTAAAACAAGTACTGGGGCTAATTTATTTTGAATAAATGTTTCTTCTTCAGTTTCAGCTCGGACAATCCTCCTTGTGTGTCTGTGTCAATGTTTTCTGTTTATGGCTCTTCACAATAACATCACTCTCAAAAATATTGTAATTTGGTTTAATGGGAAACAGTCAGCATTTTTATGCTCAAATACCCTCCATTGTGGTTGAATTGAAGCAATTCAGCAAGAAAGACTGGGCAAAAAATCTCTCACAGAGATGTAAAACACCCATTGTCAAATGCTTGATGCAGTTAACAACAAGGGTGGTAAACCCAATCAAAAAGTTAGGCGACAATATCTTTAGTCATGTCGTTTTGGATAGCGTTTTATACTTAGTACATAGAATTAAGTATAAAATAATGTTTGAATATGAACAAATATAAAAATAGTTACTCAGGATGTTTTGCATCTAGTGCTAAAATTTGTTTGATTATTCAAATGTGTCAAAAAAGTTAAAGTAGACTTTTGTAAAGTGGTGAATACTTTTTCACAGCATTGCTGATAAAAATCACTGCTGCCTACAAATTATTAAAATACCAACTTCATATTAAAACGTATCACAACATTTTCATAATGCTAATAAGAACATACAGAGTCATTGATATACTTAGATGACTGTCACAAAAATTATGGAACAATAATAACTCAAACAATACTTTTTCTCTTGACTTATTTGCATAATTTTGTTGCTGTAATGCATTAACAAGCCTCAGATGAGCTAAATGTTCCCTTAATCTCTGCAGCTCTTGATGTAAAGCAAGAAGACTGATTTCTCCGCTTTACAATGTTTCATGAGGACAACTTTTTTTAAAAGCTGAGGGAAAGGACAACCATGTTAGACTGCCATTAAATATCCCTAGTGCTGGTGCCTGTCGTAGCGGTCAATGGGAGAGAGGCAGGGTACACCCTGGACAGGTCACTAGTCCATCGCAGGGCAACACAGAGAAAGACAAGACAAACAACCATTCACACACACCTAAGGACCAATCAACCTGATAGTCTTGTTTTTCGACAGTGGGAGGAAGCCGGAGTATTTTCTTGTAAATCTCCCAAACTAAAGGATTTTTAACCTAGTTTTTAAAATTGAATCAAGTAACAAAATATCTTACATATTCATCATGTGCACTGGTCGATGTCAAGTGATTTGATATAAATTTTATGGGGTTTTTAATCCAGATGTAGTTGCATTTTAAACCACAAAGATACAGTTATCTATCAGCAGATAGATAACAGGATGCTGTCGTCACACACTCAAGCTAATGCTTAGTACTAACATCGCTCACTATTAAAGGGGAACTCACATTGGGTGTGCAGTGGTGTATCATGTTAAATGATACACATTGGTTGGCACCTTTAATGAAGTGGATGCATTAGGCTGAAAGGCCTAGTAGGGGTGTCCAAAGTCTGTCCTCAACATTTGTTGTCCTGCATCTCTTAGTTCTTTCCCTGGTGGTAATTTGCACTTCTTCATCATGTCAATGTTCTCCAGGGATCTGATCATGAGCCATCATTTGGTCCATGTGTGTTGTACCGGGGCTGGACGTCCTAGCTATATACTGCACAATTTTTATCTCTTTCTCAGGACTCCAAGAATGTTGCTGCAGCCCAGTTTTGGAAGTTCTTGCAACTTGTTCTTGACACATTGTCTGGGCAGAAGTTTTCTCTTGTGGGCTGCCCAGTAACAATTGTGTTAGGAATTGTGAGTCCAAAATCTGAAGTGTGCGTAGTTACTGTGATAATGACTGCTGCAGTAGGAGCGACCGATGGGACTTCTCCATAGTTCAGTGCTTAAGTTCTTGCAAAGTATTAAATGCCCTGGCAAGAGAGAACTTTGTTCATATTCTTTGCCACTTTAGAACTAATTTCTTCAAAATTCTCATTAGTCAGAATTAAATAAAGCAATAACATATTTCTGGACTTCCGCTGAGGATGGATCAGAAGCTCTTCCACTTTGGAAAAGACGAGTGCTGGCACCAACCTGACAATACTGGTGTTTATTTAATGGAAAATAATAAGGGAATATTTAGCCTTTTGCCCCAAATGTGTGTTACCTTCATGAGTGGCTTTGCATCAATTGTTAAGATAAGAATTTTAAAAAAGTCAATGTCTGTCAACTTTAGCTCAATATTAAATTTTATTTAAATAAAGAGGGTGATTCTGTCTCTCCCTCAGGTTATCGTGCAACCATCATGACTGCAGTCCGCTCTAGGATTTCTCAAACCTCAATCAACAGCACAACTTCAACAAAAAGATATTGGAGACCACCTACATACCCTGCTAGTGCCACCTCCCCACCTTTAAACCCACCACAATCCCCTTCTCCTACTACATTTCAGTCTCTGACAACAACATGGGCATCTTATACAAGCCAGACAGCCAACAAGTCCCCGAGAACACTGGTCAGCACCACATTACCTAAAGCCCGGAATGAAAAATTGTGGCCTGGACAGAAGCCACAAAGTGCTGGGGAGACCAACCAAGTCAACAAAAGGCCAAAAGGTCGAGGACGTGGTAACAAGCGAGGAAAAGGAGGAAAAAGGCTTCCTTCTGGCTCTGTGCGGCTTGTGAGTGCAGAGGGTATGCCAGATCGAGGCAGGGTGGAGATCTTCATCAGAGGAGAGTGGGGAACGGTGTGTGACGACCTGTTCACAAGGAAGGCAGGTACAGTTGTATGTCGGCAGCTCGGCTTCACAACTGCGGTGATGGTGATGAAGAGGGCCGCGCTGGGCGAGGCCAGCAGCAGGGTTAGGATCCTGCTGGATGATGTGGAGTGTGAGGGTGAGGAAAGATCCCTGCTGGAATGCAAGAGGTCAAAGGTGGGGAAACACAACTGTTCTCATGAGGAGGATGTAGGAGTGATCTGCGGTTAGCAAACATAAAGAAGAAGAGGCTGTCACACCTAAAGTTTTACTCTCAATTTTCTGAAAAGTGATGTGTTGTTTCTGTTTCTGAAAGCTAGAAATGACCTGGTATGCTTGATCGGGTTTCCCAATAGGCAAGTATTGTTTTCTGTATCGTCTGGTTTAGTTCTAGACTCTCAATTTTATCAATTACTTTAAAGCAGTGGTTTTAAACTGGAGTTTATGAGGACCGGCATCCTGCAACTTCATTGTCCTACACACTTGAATTAAAAGACCAAACTGCCTCACTAGCATCGCAGTCAATCTCTGCAGAGCTCTTCTAATGACCCAACATTGTAACCAGGTGTGCTTAAGCAGAGAGATATCTAAAGTTGTCAGACACCAGCCTTTGAGGACTGGCGTTTGAGATCACTTGCCTTATAGCAATGTTTCTCAATTCCAGTCCTCATGCCCCCCTTCCTTGGCTGCTTTAGATGTTTGAATCTGTGAGCGATTAAAAGGCCTCTGCAGTGCTTGATGACTGCAGAAGAGATCATCCAATCATTTGAATCAGGTTTTCTGGAACAGAGACACATCTAAAATGTTCCTGAGGTCTGGAATTGAGAAGCACTGCCTTAGAGCAACAGCAACATAAAGAAAATATGTTTTGTAAAGTGGCAGTGACCCAATGTGCCTCAGGGGGAAATGTACTTCGTGATTTTAACCAACACCAGAAAGTTCTTTCAAAGAAGGATGCACATGATTTCAAAGTGAGATGTGTGTGTGTTGTCTAACCCACTATAGAAAACACATGTAAGTCTGGAATCCAGAAACTTGGCAAGTTGTCTTTCTGTCAAAATAGTTTTCTGCTGACTGCTTTGGACGTTTTGCTTTCTTCTTCTTCTTCTTTTATTTTTTTTGCTATTTCTGAGTCAGCAGAACAAAACAAACACACAAACACATTTTCTAGTGTTTGAGAATTAATAATGTCTATTTTTTTCATGTTTGTTTACATGCACATTTATTTTTTCAAATTACCACTGTTTGTCATATTTAAGTTTTCTATTAGCCTCCTCAAAATCATGGACTAAATGTCATTTTACTCCATCAATCTGCTGTTATCTAAGGTAACATTTGTCAAAGCAACAACAAAACTATATTCACTGTTGTAGAATTTGCAACACTGCCACCATTTTGCTAAACTTCTTGATTAATGAAGAAACCAACCAAACCAGTATTTCAAATAGAAAATGAGACAGAAATAAATTGTTTGGTTTTTTTTAATTAAAAACCAAGTCTTTGTGTTGGAAAATATGTATTTTACAGTTTCAGAATACTTTGTACACTCAAGTTGTAAATTGTTATAATAAACATTCTGAAACACTGAATCCTTTGTACAGTGAGTGGAATAACATTTGATTACAGTACCCACCATATTATTGCAACTCCTGGTGAAAAGAATATATATATATATATATATATATATATATATTTAGCTGCATAGTCTCACACTGAAAAGTAAGAAAAAAAAAGAAAAAAAAAACTCAAGGTCACATTTATTTTGGTCACAAAATCACTGGTGGATTGTCTAACATTTAGGATTCAATAAACAAATGTGGCTGAAACACTTCTGTTTTAAAACAGAAATGCTGCTTTAAACAGGAACATTTAATCAGTAAGCAATTACATTCTACTTTCCTTGGATACAAATTTGAGAAAACCACACATCCCTTATGAATTTGAGGTTTTGTCTTCCGCACTGAGTAAATACAGTAAAATTAAATCAGGACATAAGTTTATGCTCCTGCAATAAAAGATGCAGGTCTTTACCTCAAGTGTCAGTAAAAGCAGGAGTCACATTCCTCACTCAAAATGGGAACAGCACGCCTATGAATACATTTATAGCAAATTCTTATTTTCTCATTGTCCTTCATTTCATACAAATGAGTTCTCAAGAGAAAAGAAACAGTTTTTCTTTTTGCAGTCATGTCTCAAGCTCAGTTCTAATGTTATTGGTCTGCATTAACTTTCTATCACCTTCGACAGAAAGTGTTACTTAGGGTCCATTAATAATAAAATGTTAAGAATCAATGTGGCTTTCAAACTTATCTTTTTCATGGCAGCTCCAGTCATCAATTCAATCACGTTATGGGCGGAGTCAAAGGACAACCACACATTTTTTTAAGATGGGGCTTCTCGTAAAAGGCGTTTGTAGAGGTTTAAACACTTTTTAGCTCTTCACTTTACGTTCAATGTTTTTTAAATAGTAATCCAAACTATGAGACATTGTAGTGTTTCAGCACAAAATGCAGTTCAAATTGGGTCTCAGGTTAGTGAGATGGAAAGCAATATTATTGTGTCTGTCGGCACGCACCGTTATTTTTTCATGTGTTGCCTAAGGAAGGTCAAGTGAAATATTCATTTCATTCTCGGTGTATATATTTTTAATGAAACATCATTTGGCTTCATTTGTTTCAAGTTTACCGTAAAGCACTCCATAAATATACAAATATATCAAAACAAAATGCATTTTGGCCTCAATGAGGCAGTTTATTCCGGTCAATGTTTAAAATAATAATAATAAAAAAAGAATTTGATGTTAAAATTACCTACATTTGTCTTATAAGACAAAATATTCAAGGGTTTATATGATATAAGCATCAGGGCAAACACACACTAAGGTTAATTACTAGAGGTGCTGCTGCCTTCTTGCATAAAATGTCCTTCATCAACAATAATCGTCTTCAAAAGCCCTGATGACAAAGTCTTTCTGAGATCAACACTAATAAGTAATGCGCTAAACATACAAAAGTAACTATAATATATGTTGGAAAATACAACGCAATATAACAGGTACCTTAGGATATAGTGGAGTTGAAAGGAATTGTTGCTTTTTAATATATCTGAATGTGTTTTTTCATTAATTCCTCAATTCAAACGCTTGCTGTTGGCTTTCTTGTCCCATCTGCTTGCTGGGTTGTGCTGATAAAAGCTTCAGGGAGAACATTTTATGCTCTGGTTTATCCAAGCAAAGCTACTGAGCATACTTTTATCCATGGTCTCAAGATGGATTTTCCGTGCTGCATAGTTGATCACAGCCTTTAACAACAGAGGAACTTCATTCAGTTGCATCCCTTAAGCTCAATACTGCCTTTCGTGTCTTATAAACATGTCTTATCTGCACAGAAAAAATCTTGCAGGCAAGTCATTTAGGCGGTTGCCTAGGACGCCATCTGCTGGAGGAGATATATATATACACTCCTGATCAAAATCTTAAGACCAGTCAAAATATTGCAAGAACTTGCATTTTGCACTATTGGATCTTAAGAAGGTTCTAAGTAGAGCTTCACAATGTTAAAAGAAGAAATCAGCGTAAGAGACAAAACCTTTTGAGCGGGGAATGAATTAAAAACTGCATTTATACTCAAACATGACTTTTTCAGCTGATCAAAAGTTTAAGACCATAGCTCAAAAAAACCAGAAAACCCCCCAAAACAGAAATCAAAGTGTCAAAAAAAAGGACTCAGTAATGAGTAGCTCCACCATTCTTGTTGATGACTTCAAACAATCGTTTAGGCATGCTTGATGCCAGTGTTTCCAGGAGGCTAGTGGGAACGTTGCTCCAAGTGTTGAAGATGGCCTCACGAAGGGCATCCACTGTCTGGAACTGATGTCCATTTTTGTAAACTTCCCTTGC